>VYXH01004354.1:425165-559162 GCA_013397275.1 Burhinus bistriatus | reverse complement strand
CCCCCCCCCCAACATCTAATGCTCCTGAAGCTGTGAGGTGGGGACACATCTTAATACCAGAGCCACACGTGTGCCAGAAATCAGACTGAAGGTCGAATGACTTCCTCCCCCGGCCCCTGGAGATGATTGCTGTCCTGATGCTCTGCTACTGGAGGAAGGCTGCTGCAAACTAAATTTTTATTTATTTTTTTTTAAACCAGGACAGGATTGCTCAGAAGCCAGGGCTGACCTGCGGGTCATCCCTGTGTGAGGCAGTGTAAATACGCATACGAATGCATGAGATCAGTGGAGTAGGTGCTGGCTGAGCCCACCAGACGGAGCAGGGCTGGAAGGGGCAGTAGGCTGGGGGCGTTAGGATGTACATGGCTTTCTTTAGATCATCTGGCAGGCCCAGGGCAGAGGTAGGAAGTGAATCCAGTGCTCCCCGCTCAGGCATCAGATCTCTGTCTGGTGGGCATAAGCGTTTGGCCCCACTGGGGCATTGTTGCACCTACTGTAGTCTGATGCTCGTGTGAAGCTGCACTCACCCTCCCTCCAGGAGCAGAGGCAGAGGAAAGGAGCCGAATTTCAGTCTGCAAGAGGAGAAGAGAAGCTGAGACGTAGGAGTAGCTGAAACAGGAAGAGTCTGGGTTTGTCTGTGGGGAGGTGGTACTGGGAACTCGGAGCAGCCATGTACGCCCCTGGGAAGGTCTGCAAGACAGAGTCCTCCAGGGTTCCCCATGGAGGTGGGAAAATCATAAAGCAAAAGACACTCCAGTCCGTGGGAGAATTGTTTAGGGAGGATTTACTAATGGCTCATTCTCATGTACCGGGTACCGTTAGTCGGCTCTAGTGTGTTAATTAAAGGTATACTTTGTGTGCCGCTGTGTACATTATCAAGGAGCAGGAGCATGTGAATTTGCAGGAAAATGTCACCAGCTCTTTTGCATCTGTTAACTTCATTGCATCTTGGCTGTCAGCTCCGAAGTGAATGCTTTGTCACTTGCTACCTGTATCAGTCCCTGCTTGTGGCATAGCGGGAGCCCTGAGAGATGATGTGAACAAGGCCAGGAGAGCGTGGTCTCCAGCAAACACCCTGTTTGCTGAAGACAAGTACCTCTGTCTCCTCTCTCTGAGTCCTGGGTCTGGTTCTTAACTTAGCGGAGCCTTTGTCTAAAGTGTTTATAGTCCAACACAGAAGGCAGTGAGAACTGTGCCGATTGCTTTCTGGATAAGCACTGTCTATTAACACGTGGAACAGAACCGAAACGTTGCTCTTGCTGAGATTGAACGCTTGCATCTCCTCATAATTTTGTACCATAATCCAGGAATTATTTTTGAGCCTCTCGGAGTACTGTAGTCTCTGGTGCAGTGACTGATGAGACATCTGCTCTACGACGTGTTCTATAACAAACAATTCATTACTGCAAAATGGAGTTGCAATCATTGGCCCAGGAGCTTTGAGTTTAATGTGGCGTTCTGCAGTCTCACAAATCCTGCTTGGCTCTGGGGATTATGCAGCATGTTTTCTATCAGTTGTGAAACCTGAACTTAAAAGGATGATGGATATTTAACATGTTTAGCAATTTAGTTGACATATCTACTTTTCCTGAATTAGTCCGTTTTGGAGACAAACACTAAAGCACACAGGCTTATTATTAGAAATCAATGTAGAGAGCTGCACTGCCCAAGGAAATAATCTTCTTCCTGGATGCCTCTGCCCTCACATTCTCATTGGAAATGCCAGCACCGGTATCTGGGGCTTGGGGAGGGGATGTGTTTGACTTCTTGGCACAAGGTCTGACACCTTTGGTTGGGCCGTAGATCTTTTGATAAAAAAACAAGGTAGCCAGCGTTTGGAGGGAAAGTGGTTGTTGCTGGACAGGACTCAGTGGGGAGGAGGTGAGCAGATAAGGATGATTGTTGTTTTCTCCTCCCTCTCCCTCCTTCCCCAGCCCCTTCTTTTCAGGAAGGTGACATGACAGTTGCCAAACTGAGACTCATTTCCCTAGGGAAGGCTCACTGTGTGAGTGGCAGTGTCTTACCTGTCAAGCTAGAAATGCGCTTCTCTGCTGTAAGCATCCAAGGCAGTCCCTTGAAAATGAACTCTGAACTCTCCCCAAAGTCCCACTAGTTGTGACTTAAGCAATGATTGTGCACGGCTACTCAGACAAGTTCTACCACAGCCCTCAGAAAAAGACAGCTTGGCGTTAGCTCTTTTCTACTTGCCCTTTTCTGCTGCTTGTGCAATCTGCTATAACTAAATTGCATGGTGGTTTGTTTGCTTCGCTCAAGTGACTGCTTGGCTGGAGCTTCGCAATAGCCCACCGAATCCAAGCACATCCAAAGGCTCTAATAAACAGAGCTTTGTTCGTTTCTCAAAAACTCAACTACTCTGTGTCATCATGAGATATAGGCACTACTGATTTCTAAAGGCTGTGATTTAATGTGAAGATTTGGGACTGGAAGCACTAAACAATAGCTGTAGTTTGGTCTTAATGCAGCTCACTCCCTCTGAAGATGGAAAAATACAAATAAACTCATATTGGCAAGAATAGCCCTAATCCCAGGAGATTTACTTAGTTACAAATAAGTATTTAATGCAAGCTGTTTCCTTGCCACCTGTTTGTTGGATTGTAGCAATTTGTTTGTCTCATTGTTTTGGGGTTTGTTGTTGTTGTTTATTGTTTTGGGGTTTTGTTTTTGTTTTGTGTTTTTTTAATATGGAACGTGATCTGTCAGAGGAAACACAATGGAAACACGGTTGTCTTGGGTGCTAAGTTATGTGTTGAAGTTTGGGGTGGTTCTATCTGTCCAGCAACGGATGCGCCATTGGCATAGCAAAGAGGTTGGTGCTTTGGGTGATCCTTGCACAGAGCCCCAGGGCTGCCAGAAGCAGCTGAATTCTCTCACTAAGAAGGGATTTTAGGATATCAGAGACTCACCTGCCAAGGGCGGGGTTCAGCTCCAAGTATTTTTGTCCATGTTGTTTTGAACATGTCAGAATGGTTATCACGGGTTAAGTCTTTGCTGTTGTTTAAATGAACCTCCAAGCAAGATCACTGCTGACTAAATGTTCAAGTGTTTTCCTTCCATCCTTGAAAAAGAACACCCCCTATGTCCTTTCACTGCTTAAAAATGAATAGCATCATTCAAAACCAGGTAAGACCTCCACTGAGAGGAGAGGAGGCGCTGACACAGCTGAGGGCTCACACGCTGGAGCAAAGCTTTCTTTGTGAAATTCTCCCGAGCCTTGTTTTTCTGGTTTGGACCTGTCCCTGTACTTCATCAGGTATATAGTTGAGATCAGTTTTTGGAGATAATACAGATGAGCCTGCTTTGTCTAGGTATGTGTCGCAGTTATCAACCAAGATTTCCGGCCCGGTCTACTCTTAGCAGAAATGGGCCAGTCTGAGAGATTTTGTTATTGCTTGTAATGGGGCTGCACCCTGGCTTGCTGTGAGAACAGGTCCCCTTCTGGGAGGTACCTGTCCTCAGCCCGTGTGCCAAAATCCAGTGGGATACACGTGAGGTACCATGTGGCCTGCTCTCTGGAATGAGCTCTGGGCTTGGGATGGGGCAGCTGAGAGTCACATAGCCCAGTCCTTGCTCAAACAGATTTGAGATGCCAAACCAGAAGCTCTTGGGAAATTCTCAGCTCCAGTAATTAGAAACACACCAGCTTCTAGCCTCAGTGGTCACAGCCTCTCAGCTAGTATAATAGGGGATTTCCTGGAGTCTTCATCCAGCTTCCACAAAGAAGAAGTCAAGAGAAGGGGCATGCAAGGGGAAGGTATGACACAGGACATGGCACAGGCATGACACTCTTCTCTGTCCATCTCATGGCAAAGAGCCTGATCCTGTGCCAGCCATCAGGGCCACAAAAAAGCCATTGGGCTCCTCAGGCCCTACGGGCTAGCAGGTAGCTGGCCTTATTTGCGAGAGACAAGGTAAGTGCCAATATATTACAATAGCTCCCAGATGATAAGAAGATCTCCAAGTCTCTGATGTTGGAACAACTTGAGTGGCAGCTGCAGACACGGGAAGCGCACTGCACAGATACAGCTAACATCGATGCAGCCCTATGTTATTAAACTCTCCTGACATGCTCCTTTTCTCTATGGAAAGCATTCAAACGTGCAAGTGACACTGCACTAAAACAGAGGGGGGAGCACATGCTGTGACTGGTGCTGGCTCACCACCTAACTGAGTCAAATCCTGGTGACTGTATTCATTAAGCTGTTCTTCCAGCCAACTTCCAGCGAGATGCAATTCCTTTCCTGTCTGCTGGGTCAGTGCAACAGATCTGTCAGGAGCTGTCACACAACAAAGGCAAGCATGCAGAATACATATTAAAAATAACACCAGAAGCAATGAATGCTGGGTCCAGTACAGCCATGGCTGCCGCACTAGCACAGCTCATATTGTAATAATTGTATCCACTGCTCACACAGCAGGTTATGCTGCCAAGGATCCCCTTGGGCTTTGCAAAGAAAATCAGGCTGGATTTTCCAAATTGCCTGTCCCCCATTGCAGAAATGCTAGTGAAATACGTACACAGGCTTGCAGTCACAGCTTATTCTGCTGTTTGTAATTGCTTTAGTGTCACCTAGGATGCCCTTACTCTGTTTATCCCTTCCACAGGGATTGTTGCTTGGCTGTGGGTTTGTACAGCATCTCGCACAGAGATTCTGATCTCTGAGGCACACTGTAGTCACAGCAGCAGAGGAGTAATGAGAGATAACCCAACTCATCTGAGTATTTGAATAACTCTGGGCACAGAGGAACTGATGATAGCAGCTGTCACTGGTTGTGGGCTTGTGAGCAGCCTGCCTGGGTCTGTGGTAGTGGATGGAGAAAGGTGTCAGTGTGAATGTTCACCACTGCTGAAATGCAATTGACTCTCTGGTGGTGCTTGGTATGTTATCCTATGTTTGGTTGTGAAGTCAGGGTGTCCTGTCTGAGGTTGAGTGAAAGACCTGATGTCACGCAAGACCTGAATCTTTCACTTCTAAAGCCACGAGTCCTTATCAAAAACAAACATCAAACTTTTACCCCCTCTCAGTGGGATCTCTCAGCCCTCCGGCTCCAGCCTGCTTTACCTCATTCCTTTTTGATGCTTTCCCTCTCTCAAAGCCTTGTCATTTTTTTGGTCAGCTGAACCCAAGGTCTTAGGCAGCAGCCTTTCTGGTGTTTGTCTTTGCAGCACAGACTAGGAGTCTTGGCCCATTGTGCCAAGTGCCCCAAGAACTCAAGTCTTAATCTATGAACGTCCTTTGGAGATCCAGAGAGGAGTGTAAGCTGTCCAAAGTTCACAAGCTCCTTTAGGGACTTCTAGCCAGGCTGTTTTCTGCCTTAGTTCTGTGTTTGGTTAGAAAAGAAAGAGGAAAAGAAGTTTCTGCTCTGCAGCTCGAGATAAATCTGCAAGGGGACTTTTCTTTCTCAAATGACTCTGTGTTTTTTTGGGGTTGTTTTTTGTTGGGTTTTTTTGTTTGTTGTTTTCCCATGCCTGACTGTTCAGGGAGATTTGTGCTGACAGTCTTTCAGTACCATGCAGAGCCAGTCTGCCTGCACAGATGTGTGCAGCAGCCGCCACGTGCCTCCCTGGGAGGGTGTGGTTTCTATCTGGACATGAATCACGTAAAGAACAGGGGCCCAGAACTTCAGCCCCCAAATGGTGCCCGCACACCAACAGCACCTGAAGAAAAACAGCTGATTCTGCATGTCAGCCTTTCTTCTGTGAAAGCCTTATCCTCCTTTTTTTCAGAGAACAGAAGGCAAATGGGAAGAGTCAATGTAGGAAACAGACAATATGGGGAAACTGGAGCATAACAGTCTGAGGGTAGAGGGCTGGGGGTCAACAGAGGTGAGCTCTTGGATGGGAAAGGAAATAATCTCTGTAAATGCCAGGCTCACCATTATTCTTGAGTTCTATCTGGTTAGACAGCCCCTCACAGAAGTGCTAATAATAGGAGAATGGAATAAAAATCCCTCCCACAGTAGCTTCTTGACTGAGATAGCAAGTGACTGAGCTGGGATGTGCCTCTGTAGCATGCTTCCAAAGTATTTATGTCATCCTGGGAATGGCAGGGAGTTGTAGTTGGCAGCAGCCTTGCAGTGAAAGGCTACAAGAGGTGTGTACACAGATGAATAAATGCAGGCAGGAATGCACACGTGCTTGTGCATATGATTGCAGGAGTGCAAATGTGCATACCATTACACTGATGGATGTACTGGAAGTGTTTGAGGACACATGAAGTAGCAAAAAGCATGGGATGGGGTGGTGCATAGGTGCGAGGGGCTTGAACGTATGTGGCTAGCTGGGTGGATGTGTAGGAGTGTCAGAGCAAGCAACAGTGTGGGTACAAGCCTTAGTGAGAAAACAAATTTCTCCCCTGGCACAGTGAAGTCTGAACTGCATTCCTGAATGTCAGCCACATTTGCCGGTTACCTCCTGGAACAGAAGGAGAACGGATGGGTTCTTTTGCCAGAAATGGTAATACTGAAAAGCCTGAAAGGCGTAAGGAAAAAATTTCTGGGTTTGAAGGAAAGTGCTTTGGAGGAGTTGGATGCCTTTTTGTGCTGGGGCTATTAGCATTGCTTCCCTGGCTCTGCACAGGGTGCCCCCTCCACAGCTCCTGGTGTCAGCAGGCTGCTGAGGTTGAGCAAGCCCCAGAGCCCTGCCTCAGGCAGAGCAGCAGGAACTGACTCCTAAATATTTGCTTGGAGGTGTAAGTGTGGTTCTTCGGCTGGGACCTGGCTGTGTTACAGCCTGGTGTTGCATGCAGGATCTCCAAGCTGTATTTGCAGAAGCGTGGCCATCCTCGTGAAATTACCCCGAGGCTGTGCCAGCTTCTCCCACCCGCCCTACCTAGGCAGAGGCACCAGGCAGCGGGGCAGCCCCGGTGCTTTTCCTGGTGCCTGGAGCATGCACCTCATTCTGTCACACTACTCATAGAGATGGTCTTACTACCAAATCGATAGGTAGATGTTCCCGGCTGTGTGTTTATGCTGGGGCTGGAGATAAATCTAACTCATTTGGATGAATACACAAGGGGAAGGAATTTAGAAAGGAAAAATGCCTTGGTGATGTTCAGCTTAGCTTGTTGCTATGCAACATCGTGCTGTAACCATAGCAACTCCCAGAGAAGCACCTTGTACAGACCGTTTCTTCTGATACAGGCTAGAAAGAAAATGCAATAGAAAGGCTGGGCGCTCCTCCACACTAGGGCAAATATGGGCTCAGTAGCCCAAATCTGTTCCAGTATCCTGTGGGTTCACTTTTGCAGCTTGTGTTCCTAAAACTGGTTGTTTTCTGCAGTTATTGCGTCACAAAAGGGCTGGGTTTCACTGCTTTTCAGACTGGAAGTCTTTGCATTAAGGGACCCTGGACAGAACGCAATAAAACTTCTGGGAACCCAACCAGGCAGTAGCTACATGGAGCTGTGTTGTCCTATCGGCAAACTAGCAAATTTGTTCTGTGTTACTAGTCCTGGTAAAGGACAGGGAAGCATGTCCTTGTGAAAGCCTGTAGCTGTTCCTGCAGGGTCAGAGCAATTGAAACTGTCAGGAATAAATACCCTCTAGTCTTACCACTGTCAGACTCTTATCGCTTCTTCTGGGGAAATGGCCCCAAAGGCAAACTACAGATGAAGGCAAGGAAAATTGTGGAAAATCGGAGATGAGAATGAGGTCAAAATGAGGTCTTTCTGATCAAGCACAAAATGTGAAGCCCTGAGTGGCTGTCCCAGCAGATCTTCCTTTTCCTGGTCTCCAGTCTGCAAACTTGGCTGGGGTGCAAGGTGGGTTGCTGAGTCAGTTCTTCACATGATAGCTCTCTTACATGCTTGGAACAGAGAAGTCTCCTTTGCATCTTTCTGAAATGTGGTACCTGCCAGAATGCAACCCAAGGCACACTGTGTTTTAGAGGATGTCATAATTATCCTTTCTCACTGCACCAGGAAGGGGAGAGTTCTTGCTCTGGAGGTCAAATGCTTTTATTTGGAGGAACACAGGATAACATAACAGAAGGTACCAGCTGGAGACGCTACTGCAGAAGAGATAATTAAAGAGATTTTAAAGAAAAAGCAGCTTTCAGGAAGAATGAACATGCACAGAAGTAGGAGGCTTGGAGTAGAATATGATAAATGTTTGGGATTAAGCATTAAACCCAGAAGGGGAGAGTAATCTGGATCATTCCTGAGGAGTAGGAGTGACTGACTATCCATCTGGAGTGTTTCATGGGTATGCGGGTGAAGTAAGCGTGTTTCTGTCAGTAGTGTGGTTGTGCTGACAGCATGCTGAAATGAGGATGTGCATCCTCCAGCCATAGCCCCTAACGGGATCCCAAAACCTGTGGAAAGGTAGGAAGAGTGGTCGATAGGGCTAGTTTAACCACCCAGAGTGGCTGGCTACGTTTATAGTAGCTCATAGATTTTATTCTGCTTTGCTTTCAAAGTGATTGTGGGAAGTTAGCTCTGTAGTTGGGAGCAGTAATTGTCCCCCAGGGAAAAGAAGAACCCTGAAGCTCCAGATGTGGAGCTGAACAGGAGGCAGTGACAAACAGCCTTGGCTGCTGTCTAGCCATAGGGACGTGGCGCTTTGCTTGTGCGTGTGCCCAGATTTGGGCAGTGGAGCTGTATGCAGGTCCCTGGGCTGCTTCACCTCTGACTGTGAAGCCTGAAGCTGAGGGAGTAGAGCTGGTTGCCTGAGCAGGACCACCGCATGGTCACTCCCTGCCGGCGGAAGCCCTTTCAAGCTCAGCCTCATCAGAGGCTCAGAAACATCCTAACTAAATGAACTGCAGGTGCAGATGTTGCTAAGCAACGCCATTATCATGCAGCAGCCATCCCATGCCCTCACCTGCTGGAGCTGCCTTCCCTCTCTCCCAGGCGAAGTTCCCCCACCCTGGCTGACGCAGGGAAATTTGCAGGGGCAGGTTTGAAGCAGGAGCTGTTGCTTGCATATGGACAGCTGAGCCCTGCTGGCTTCTGCCTCCCTGAGAAACCCCAAGCAGGGAAACTGCTCCGGGACTAGGGTAGTTTGTAGGTGCTTGAGAACTAAGCAGGCAAGCACAGCGTCCGGTGGGGGATAAGCAAAAGCTGCTGAGGTACAACAGGACGGTCACTGTGAATGTGAGCCTGTGAAATGCACCCGTCGCTTTTCCTGGGCAAAGACTAGAACAAATTCAGACAGCATCTGGAAAGCAGTCCCCTTTGTCTTTCTCAATGCGCTGCACTCATAGTTCATTAAATGCCTTCTAACCTATAAAGCCCGTTAGCAGGATGCTTGCAGTTCATCGCCAGGCATTACAGGGCAGCCCTGGCTGAGAAGCAGGCTCTCTGAAGGGCCTCTGGGGTGGGCGTATAGTGAGGTGTGTGCCCCAAATGCAACTGCCCTGCGGCATCACCCAGGTATCGTCCTCCTATGGCATCTTCACTTTGTTTTTATGCCTTGTTCCTCCATCTGAAGACTCAGGGTAGAAAGGCCAACCAAACCAAAAAAGTGCTTGGAGATGCCCAGGTTCAAGAGCTCAGTCTCCTGCTGGTACGTGACAAAATGTTGTCTCTCCTTTGAAGTGCTGTTGTGGTAGAGTTTCCTTCCCCAAACCAGAGTTTCCCACCACTACTTCTGCCATTTTTTATCGCAGATGTTATTTAGTCATTAACTTTTATTACAACCATAATTTTTTTTATTAACTTTGAGGGAAGACTGTTTCTCAGGTGATCATTCTTCCACAGAGTTCCAGACCAGCAGCCCACAGCCTCCCTCACTAAATTGAACTTCCTTATGCCAGTATTTCACTGGCAGTAAATCCACCCATGCTACCTTGCCCTGCTTTTAAAAAGCCATGAAATTCCCATGCATGGTCAGTGAAATAACCACAGTAAAGAGACGTATTAAACAGAGATTGAAATTCAGTCTGAGGCATTTGCGTTGCTTGGATTGAGATAATCAGTTATTGATACCAGAGGAATAAGAGATTTGCAACATTCAGTGAACAGCTGCTAGCTTAAGGCTTACAGAGAACAAGTTAGAAAAGAAGCAGACATTTTTTTCTTTGCTATTTGCCCACTATCTATAACATTCCTGAGTTTCTTCCAAGCCCAGGGCGAGTGGCAGAAAATAACCTCCTCTTCCTCAGTGCTCCAGACTTAGCTGTGGAGGATAGCAGCACCCAGGGACTCTGCTTGTGGCCTCATCTGCTGAACGTTGCCAACTGCCATATTGACCGGCAGGCTCTGCTGCATCTGGGGCTCTACCTGAGACCTATTAGCAGAAGATCTGAGTGCCCACCAGCGGTGCGTTGAACAACAGCATAATTGTCCCTACTTCCTATCTTCCGCCCCCACAGGGGAGACGACTGCAGCGTGGTGGCTCGACTGTTCCGTTCGCTGTTGTTTATTAGTGAAAGTGAGGTCAGAAGCTGTGTCCTTTCTTCCCTTGCTGAAGGATGTTGGTGTTTCTCAGACATTATAATTGGTTAGCGATGAGAAACAGTGCATGTCCTCCAAATATAGGTGAGTTTATGTTTGTGGGATTATGACATCCTTAAAAGAAAATTCTCAAAGGAAAGCAAACACAGGGAATAGTCTATGCAGTGAGAAAACCATTTTCTCAGTTTAAGCACAACAATAATAAAAGCAATTACGATAGTAGTTGAGCTGCCCCTGTTATTTGCATTATGGAATTATTTGTATTAGTGGAGCGTGCCATGCTGTGGAGTGATGCATGTTAGCAGGGAAGGATCCAGTCAATGCACCCAAGATTCTACAGTCCCAACAGGCAGAGGAGGGGAGGGAGAACAGTGCTGCAGACGGATACCAGTCTCTCCACTAGGCCAACAGCAGAGCTGAGCACTGATTTAGCTCTATCGCTATTTGAAGTTGGCAGCAGCACTCAACATCCATGTTTCTTCTCTCTTGTTTTGAATGCAAAGTTGCGAAGAGATTTGTGGGCTCTTGTTCATTGCCAGGTTACAGTTGGGTCCTTCCCTATATGTTTGTGCCTTACCACAACTCCCTGTTAATTTGGGGTTTTGTGCTGAATAAAGAGTGCCTTTTTTTTTTTCTTTTAAATGCATTTGTGATGACAATAAATTAAATTGCCTTGAGATGTTTGACAAATGTAATTTTTCAGGGCTTTTTTTTTTTTTTTTAACCCATAGAGAAAGATTGCAAACTAAAAAAACCAAACCAGCCATCAACTCCAGAATGCAAGAAAGTACTTGACAAAGTGCATTTCATCAACAGAATGAAATTAGATACCTGTCAAAATACATTTGTCCTCAAAATAACTATTCAAACATTTCATTTTCCTGCATAAATAGATATTCATCTGCTCTCTTCTGTCTGTCATTTGCTACTCACAATCCAGCACTGACTGTGGGAGGGAAATATTTAAAGACACTTCCAAAGCAATAGGCAGGCTGGGTTTATATCATTTCCTCTGGCTTTCTTAGCACCATTCACTTTATTACGAATGAGAAGGGAAACATCTATTTAAACTCAATCCAATAATATTGTGTTCCAAAACATTAATTCCTAACTGCAAAACCCTGTTTGGTTTCAAGCGAGCTCTCTGTCAAATGAACAGCTCTTGTGATTTTGCTTTCCCAGGCAGGGCAGAGCTGCTTTGGGTGGCTGGGGAGAGTCAGGGGTGTTTTAGCTACAGCCTCTGGGGTAAGGGCTGTTGAATGGGGGCAAGGGAGCATTTGAAGACCCTTTTCTAAAGGCTGGGTCCTCCCAGGTCTGTTACACTTGATTTGTTTGGAGGGCTGAGTGCCTTTTGGTGAAAGACGGCCTGGGAGTACTGGAGACATGCACGCAGCTGGAAAATGCATTGGCCCCAGGGAGGCAGGCAGCCCTTGCTGTTCCGTGGCCGAGTACAGACCTGAGCAGCCCCTGCGTGCTGGGAGCTGGGCGATCTTGTCTTTGCCCAGGCTGAGGGGATGCGCAATTGCTCAGCAGCAAGAGGCACGTTCGGAGCCCGTCCCTCGTACGAGTGCCAAGCAGGGAACTGAGTTTCGGGGTGCAGCCTCTTAACGGGTCGTCCACCTGTGAGTATCGTACCTCCTTAAAACACTTGAGCAACTGACAGGTTAAAATTCCCACTGGAAACAATTTGGAAGGTATCTGCACCAGTGCAGCTGGATATAGTGAGCTCTCTGATGAGATGGTAGGAAAATATCAAAAGCAAAGCTTCTGGCTAGATCAAGACTATAAAGATCCTGGATATCATATGAAAAAACACTCGGCAGCACAATCTTAGGGCCAGTGGGATTTTGAATTCAATGTGTTTTGGATCCAGCCTTTACAAAGCAATGTTTTAGATAAAAAATGGTTAAACTTCCATACCCTGCTTCTGAGATTTGGTAGCTTCGCCTTCTCCCCTGCTTTGTATGACGTAGGCAGCTACTCTCAGGCAATCCTTAGAGGGAAGGGAGCAGATCTCTTACAAGTTTTTCTGAAGTATACTGACTGCTTTTTAATTTGGCAGTTGCAGCCCATTGCGAGGGGCTGCTAATAAAATTTCATATCTTGTTAAACCTTCCAGTGTGAGTAAAGTGCATCTGAAAATTTTGCTGATAAAAGAACCTTCTGACCAAAAGGAAAAACATGTATTTGAAACACTGCAGAACCAACAACACTCATCAGCATCTGCTTGTCTTCTGTGATGGTTCTCAAGAGTAACGCAAACAGATTCAACATTGTCTATATCAAAGAAACTCCTTAGCAGTTCAAGAAAAACATCACTTGTGACAAAATCATGGTGTCACAAAACACCTTTCCTGGAAAGGTGGTAAGAGCATGCGTGTCTGTGAGGCACGGTTACAGTGCTGTTGGTCCAGACCTCGCTTTGTGACATTTGGCTGGACAGGAGTACAAGCGAGGCTGCAAAGCAGGTCTGGGGAGCCGGACCCTTGGAGGACCAGAGTTATGGTGGGTTTTCACCTCCTAATAGGTAGATCTGGGAGACAATCAGCTCAGTGTAGCTGCTTCTCTGCTGCTTGGCACCACGTGCGAGTGTATGTCCACACGTGCAGAGTGCAACATTGCTACGGGGCTTTGGATGCCTGTGCTGGAGGAGTCTTAGGCTAGGGAAGGAAAGCACCAATGTGACACAGATGCCAAAACAGTACAGGTCCCAGCAGCTGAGAGCTGAGCTCTGTCCTGTGGTAAAACCCTCCAAACTCTGCCCTGGGCGCCTTGCCCAAGAGGGGAGAGAGGCTCTATGCCAGATGGCCCTCTGCACTGACAAACAAGGAACTAACCATCGTCTTTAACAACTTCTATCCTCAGAAAGATTTAGACTAGGACCCCTAAAGGATAAATTATTTTCTTAGAAATCTCAGAGACCTTAATGAGTTTGGAAATTGAGGAATTAATGACCTAATGCAGATAATGATTGCTGCCCATTAAAAACCCTCACATTCCCAGTCATTTCGTGTCCAAGTTGAGGGATATACTGAGCAATAGACTTTAACCTGGGATTTTTAAAAACCAGTCTACCAGGTTTGGGTTTTTCTTTCTGTGGTTTTTGTTATGTGGGCCTCCAGGCCTGACAGTCTTGCAGTCCCTGGTGCAGCTCTTCTGGCATTTGAGAAATCTGCTCTTCAAGACAGAGACAGGCAGTAACAAGGCAACATTTACTAAACGCACTCCAGGCTTCATCCTTGACAATGGCTGTTGATATTCAAACAAAAACCTGTCTGAAGATGACAGGGAAATGTGGCAACTTTGTTTTCGTAGGGAGGCTGCTCTGCTTCCCTATGCAGAACAGACTAATTAAAAATCAGTATAAAGTACAAGAAGCATGGATCTGAATCAAAAGCACGTTAGTAATCCTGAAGGTAAAAGAATTTGTATCAAGGCACTTGGGGAACTCTGAAGATTAAAACCCCTGGACTGACTTGTTTATAGACTTTCCTTTGTTCCTCACTACTGCAATACCTGAGCATATAGGTAATGACTATTATGGTTATTTAATTTTTATCTATTGTTATTAGAAGCTTGACTACAACCATGTTCTACTGCTGCAAAATGCAAGACAGGTAATGATGGTGACGGGTAAAAAGAAAACCAGCCTGTCAAATCACTTGGGATGCTCTTCAGTGCATATAGCCAGCCTTTTTAAAGACAGTAGAGCAATAAGGATGATCTAGTAGTGGTGGAGACAGTATAGTCTGGAAAATCTAGAGATTTCAGTTCCATACCTAAGTATCAACTGAATTTGTTGGAAAATCAAAATCTATAGCCAACTGTAGATGCTGAGCTATTTGGCAGGTTTAGTCATTGGGAGAACATGGTCAATGAATGTAAAGGCTGTTGCACACACAAGGGTTTCATGTGTTTAAACTGTTCTTGACCTGCATAGCATAAACGTAGTTATAACTGTAGAAATTTGACTGTGTAAAGACAGCTACACCTTTATGAAAGGATACATAAGATATACTACATCTATGCTTATATATATATATGCCTATATGTAGGGCATCTTCATATTATTGTAGTGGTGACCACATGGTGGCATGTTCTGCTAAAGGCAGAATATTTTATCCCTAAACTATACAGTGGTAGGCGTACAAACCTGGGAAGGGTTGAAACTTGGTTTAGAGCCTTCCAAATCACCCTTGCACAGACCACCTTTGCCTGTTTTCTGGGCTACACTTCAAGGCCATCCCAGAGAGCCTGGTCTATCTCTGCAGTCTTGGCCAGCAACCAGCTCAGCGTCACCTGCCAGTTCCCAGAGAGCCTGCAATGGAGGGATTGAGCGTCTCAGCTGCATGCACAAGGCCTTCAGGTGCTGCTGCCACCACTATAATGATTTTCCTAATAATTCAAGCAGTGGTAAAGGAGGCTATCAATCACTTTTACATTAAATTATTTCGGGAGGAGGAGGATAAAACAGGTAGCAGAACTCATCCTGTGGCTTGTATACATCCTTGCAAATAGGTTCTGTATCTGATGGAGGCGGGCGAGCAATGCAGAAAGCTGAGGAGGGCAAGGAAAGGGGCCCTGTAAGCTCAGGTTCCAGGGATTCTTTGGTTCTCTGAAAGTAAATCCTCCTAAACCCAGTGGGTTCACACCTTCCTGTAATGACTGAAGTGGACTAGAGACTCATCCAATTGGAACCCAAGGGCTGGCTGAGGTCTCAAGCTTTGGAGCAGGATTTGATTTGGGGAAGCATCAAACATGGCGAACTGTATTTATTAGCTGTGTGATGATAGCCTGAGCTGAATGTGGCCTAGCATTAGGCAGAGGATCTGTCTCAAGAAGCTGACAGTCTCAACTGACTTAGAGGGCAAGGAGAAAATGGGAAAAGGAAGAGGTGTGTTTGCCTGCAAAGGTATTTAGGGTCTTGTCTTCCCATAGGAATGAATGAAGAATATAGATAGCTGGAAATTTGGTACTTGCCTTTTTTGATTTCCCCGAGCTCACAGAGCAGCTCCACAGAAGAGCCAAGACTGAAGCATCTGTGCCAGGTAGGTGCCTTAACCACGGCCAGCAGCTCCTGGCCAGAATCACTGCCAGCCCAGGACCAAGCACACGGGATTTCTCTGGATGGCACCAGCATTTCCTTTCTGGGCTGAAACAACTGGATGTTTTTAGCATAGAATCATAGAATCGCCTAGGTCATAAGGAGCCTTTAAGATCGTTGAGTCTAACTATCAACGTAACACTGCCAAAATCACCACTAACCATGTCCCTCAGCGCCACGTCTGCCCATCTTTTAAATACCTCCAGGGATAGCGACTCCACCAGTTCCTTGGGCAGCCTGTTCTGATGCTTGATAACCCTTTTGGTAAAGAAATTTTTCCTAATATCCATTCTAAACCTCCCCTGCTGCAACTTGAGGCCATTTCCTCTTGTCTTGTTTGTTATTGAATGTTATTTGGGGAACATGGGCAACTGACACATGGTGAAAATGAAGTAAAAATAAAAAGAATGCATACATGCAAAGAGTCCCGCAGGAAACAAGTATGAAACTATCATTTCTCTTGAACCAGGTTTCCATTCTTTAAGTCAAGGGCTCTGCCCTCTGAAAGCAAATGTCTGCTGTGATCAGAAGACCACATCTATCTCCCCTGGCCTGGCAGCTGCCAAAGTGCTTAAAGAGTGATTATATATATTGCCATCGTTTGTCAGTCACTCCAGGAGAAGTAAATGACTGGTGGGTGGCAGAAGGCAAAGGGGATACCTTGATATGGGATAAAAGCATTTCCTCCCAGTGACTGCAGTAGATTTAAAATCAGACCCCTGAGGACTGAAAGCCACAGAAAGATCATTTCAACACCCACACGTAAGTACTGTTTGCACTGTGGTACCATCTATGGGCCCTAAGCTGAGATCAGGGTGATTTGGGGTTGAGGGGTTGAGTTCCCAGCAGGCAGCTGTGCCCTGAAGATCTCACAAACTGGATAAAATGGGTAAGAAATGGAAGTGACCAAGGATAAACAGCAGACCTGTAGCAGAGAAGACTCGCAGTACCTGGGCCCTTCCTGTCCCACACTGGGCCACATGGAGCCAAGGACCTTGTGCCAGGCCTGATGTAGGGAGTGAGTCTAACTCAATTCCAAATTGTAATATCCATTTATTCTCACTGAAGTTAACATTAGAAGGAATTACTACCTAGAAAACTTTACTGTCCTGATATATGTCAAAGCTTATCGATGTTACTTAGTTATTAATTGTGGGGACTGTCATTTGACATATCTATTAACTGTTACCTCTACCTACAGTGCTACATAAAATAATAAACAGGCAGTTGAAGGGAAATTCAGCCTTTTTCCTCAGTCTTTTTATAGCAAAAGCTGCTGGTTTGGCCCTGGGTGGAGACTACCTCCTACTTTTACTGCTGGGGCACTTTGGTGTTTCAGTCCTGTCTAGCACTACTTCTGTATTTAATGGGCTGTCAGGTTTTCTCTCGTTATCTTTAGGTCCAGCCTGAATAACTTGGCCATAAACATTCCCCCTGGACTAAGGCTGTGTCTAGCAGGAAACGTAGAGTTTTTTCTCAGATTTCCCATAAGCATGTGAGCGCTGCCCAAATTTTTAAGCTAAAAGATGCTGAATAGCAGAACAGTTGTATTGCATTAGTCAGAGAAATATTGTGAAGCAAAGGGTGAGACGCTTCTGTACCTGCACCAGCCATTCCGAACTAACACTAATGCAATATTGTCAAAACAAGTTTACTTTCTCCCCGTGCCACGTCAGACTTAGGGGTTACTTACTCCCATGGGGGCTGTGCAGAAATGGTCAGGGTCCCCAGGTGGGCCCTCAAAAGAGGGATACTGGGGAAACAGAGGAGAAGGGATGGATCAAATTTGGATTTTGCCTTCACTGTGTTATTCATAAGCCAAATCCATTTCTGTCATTGCCCCTGCTGCCGTGGAAATTATTAACGCATCAGCAATCTGCAAAACTCACTTTCAGAAGATGGCCAGCGAATGGGTTCTCAGAGGCTAATGATATTTTTTCAAAAAAATGCCCTTGCTGGCTGTCATGCTAAGAGGCTGACTTGCTTAGATTGTACTTTTGATCAGGTACCCCAGCCAAGGCACAGTGTATAGTAAGGAATGGTCTAAATCAGGCATCAGTATCAGCATGCTGCTGAACAGTGGTAGGGATTTAAGTAAAGGACTTCAGCAGTCTTTTGCACCCCCTCCCCCCCCCTCCCATCCAGGGTTGCAGCAGAGAGCAGCAGATTGAATGTTGGTAGGCATGGGTAGTCACAACACAGAAACCCGGTCCCCCAGGCTAAAGCCAAGTCTTTTGGAGAAGAGCGCATCTCACTGGAGCTAGCTGCAGCTGGCGCTTTGTGGGTTGGGGAACAGGAGCTCGATGGCCGACGGGGAGGGGTGGGAAGAGGAAGGGGCTGATGAGTGCAAGAAGACAAATGCCCTCGGCTGAACTCCACTCCGATGCTCGGGCCAAGCTCTCTCCTCCGTGCTCACGCTCTCCCTGCTGCAGACAAAAGCGCTGCTTGTAAAACCAACACGGGAAGGGTCTGTACCTGGCCCAGCCTGAAGGGACATTGTCCATGGCTGACAAAGGTGCTAATGGAAAACTCCTCTGAATGCAAACCCAAAAGAGGGTCTGCATGCAGAGGGGATGTTATAAGCCCTTAGAGAACTGCTGCTGTTCCAGACAGGTTAGGCCAGTGGCAGCCTGCAAGGAGCTGTAGGGAATCCGCTTGGGAACCAGCCCACCATGAATTTGAGGCTACTTCTGCTGCTGGGAGCAAACTCGCATCCCAAAGGCAGAAAGGGGGGACTGAGAAGCACGCAGCTTAGGGCTCCGTTCTTCTGAAGAGCAGCATGTTTGTTGCTTCTCCCTCTCCTACCATCTTCCCTTTAGCTGAACTGGGAATCCAGGCAAAGGTTGTTAATTCCCTGTATGTTGCCTCTGACCATGTTCCAGTTTTACCTCTCTGTAGCGTTTAATAGAGCTTTTGCATAAAGGAAAAAAGGGATGGATCAGGAACCAGAGAGAGGTGCGATCGCATCAATCAGTCGCACTGCCTGCATCACTGATACTTATCCTGCTTTGAAAGCTTCCCTAGCTCTCTCCTTGCCAAAGTGCCCTGTATTTATTTGGTCCCCTTGTGTTCCTATTTGCTAGGCACAGGCATCAGCAAGGATATTTTTTCAGTCTGTCTGTCTCTCCCTCTCCCTCCCTTCTCATCCTGATGTTCCATTTCTGAATTTGCATTTAAATTAAGTGGGAAAGTGCAGGTAGGAACTGAAACCGTGCCTGACACAGTAGCAGCCCACGCCTCAGTCTGATGCATTCTCTCTAAGGGCAGAGGCCAGAGGCAGCCTAGATGCTGCTCCGGTGCAAGATGCAGCCGCTGCAGAGCTGTCACTGCCGTGCTCCCTGGGGGACAGCGCGGTTCATCAGCATGTGAGCCTGCCTGCGCAGTTTGCAAATGTGAGCCGGGGTGAGATCTGGTCCCAAGCACTTGGTGGTTCAAATCAACAGGGCAGAGCCAGCACGGGGCAGGTGAGGAACAGGTACTGCAGTGTGTTTCTGCCACCAGGGCAGGAATGGGCAGCGAGCCCTGTACAGCTCTAGCAGAGTGCTGAGGCTGCCCAGCACCTCGCTGAGATGCAAAGAGGGACAGTGGAGGTGCAGGGCGGTTAACATGGTGTGGCCCCGGCCAGAGTCCAACTGATTTAGCCCCGCTGAGAATCTGGTCTTGCTCTGTAGAGGTGGAGGAGCACTGCAGCAAAAGCGTCGTTAAATACGCAATTTGGAGTTGAAATATCCTTTATCAGAAATTTACAGCCCATGTTAAATGAATCCATTCAGGGCCCAGTGAGAGTCCTGGCTGAAGGAGATCATTCCCCAGGTTTATTTATACAGTTTGATAGCTTTTATGCCGGGTTAGTAAAAAAGAATCTGCACCAATAAAATACTTTCGCTGCTTGTAAAACTTGAGAGTGTTTTATCTGTGATGCTGGAATTTTGCTGCCCTTTTAGCTTTATATGAGAACTGGTGGAGGCAGGTACCAGTATGGAGGGGAGGCCTGGCCCAGTGGGTCTGCATTGCGTGCAGGTGCCTGTTCTTCAGCCTCTCCCCAGGATGCCAAACCATCCCTTGGCTTGTGCTGTTCTATCTGGACCACCCTTGTTGTCCTCCTCGAGGGCTGCCTATGTGGGTGTAAAGAGTGTCTTGCGGTTTGGTCTAGGCTGGCCACTAAAACAAATGGCAGGTGCTCTCTTTTATGCGCCTAGACAAATTAATGGAGGGAAAACCCATCGAGGTCTAATAATTTTCCAACTCATCAAAAATCTCTTCACCTGTCCAACACAAATATATCACCTGGAAGGCAGGAAGTAAAGGAGGTGAGATGCTGGGCCCCGGGCAAAGTCTCACTCTGTTTTTGCCCTACTCTGAGACCCTTTCTATAGAGGCAGGTATTCAGCTACATGGACTGTTGGTCTGTACTGATATGACCTGGTTTATATTCTTCATCCACTTGACTGCACAGCTTGATGAATCTCTACAAGGTTTTGATACCAGCTAAGAGGTGACAAGCAGCAACAGTGGTTTCTTTCTACTTGTTAACAAAAAGAAGAAAAATAAGTGGGAGAGAAAGAACCTGAAATTCCCACAGGGCAGATTTAGTCCTGGCTTCTTATGCTAAGCTCTCCCCAGACTGAGTTTACTGCTTGTGTGATAAGCACAGCTTTATCATGGTAGTGATCGTGGGATAATAACAGCTCTAATGACAGTGATTCTATTGTAATATGATTTCTGCTGCAAAAATATTGTTATTATGAAATTTACTGTGACTGGATTGGAGCTGGGAAAACATTGAACAATTCTCTGGAAAGTGAAGCAGCAGGACAAGACAACAGAGCTGTCTCTTGCTTCTCAGTTTTGTGGCCACCCCATCGTGGGGGGACAAGAGACCCACACCTGACAGATACTGCTGTGGCATTCAGGAATAGGGTTCTTCCCCTGCTGTCGCACTGTTTTCACCTGTGTTGAAAACTCACGTTCTCAGAAAGCATTAGGAAAGTTTTCCCCCTGACTTCAAAGGAAGTTTTCACCTAGGAGAGAATGGCCTGCTCAGCAGCTGCTTCTACGTTTTCTGCTCCTGTTTCTGATCCAGGCTGATGGACCTGCTCTGGAAGAGGTCTCGAAGGCTTAGCATCAAAATTAGTTTAAGCAGATAAAGGAAGTAGGTGTGTTAACAGTGACAGCATCCAAGAGAATGGGTTACAGGGAAATTTGTAATTTGACATGCTGTTATGTAAGAAGTTTTATTCGTGCTTCACCCAGATACACCACTGAAAACAGATGGATTAATGGAAGCATTTATCATTTATACAGAGAAAAATAAGGTGATCAAATCAGAATGAATTTTCCCTTCCTTAGAGATAGGAGAACAATTACAGGACAATGTAGTCTGTGGAGAACTGAGAGGGGGTATTGTATCCACACAATAGAGAGCAGAAAGAAAACTGTGAAGAAAAAAAAGAGCCAGAGGGGGAGACAGTGACAGAGAAGGAAACAGAAGAAACTATATTATCTGTGACAAGGACACAATGTAAACTTGCAACATCAAAGTGACAACAGAGGCTTCACAGAGAGGGAATTTAAGCTGCAATACCCGCTGATAAGAGAGAAGAGCTCATGTGCTATAGGGCTGCAGGAGCCCGCACAGCACGTGTGCCGTCCCTGCAAAGGCAGGTGCCGGGAAGGAATTAATGCTGGCAAAGTGTCCGATCAGGAAGGAATTAATGCTGGCAAAGTGTCTGATCAGCTCCTGCGAGAGACTTGCGAAGGATGTGGGGCGTTCATGAGGAGTGGTGAGGGGGCTGCCACAGGGAGGAAGAGTAACAGGAAGCCTTTGGACCCCGGCAATACCAGCCTTCTGTGCAACCCTAAATCTCCTTGGGATTTTGGAGTACTCTTGACTGCTTGAATCTTAAGGGTGGTGTTTTCCTTGCAGAGAAAAGCAGCATGAGGCCAAAGATAAAACTCTATTGTGGAACCAAAAGGAACAAATCGCCACTGGCCACTTGTTTTATCTACCCTGTCAGAGTTTCCTACCTTTCGTTCATTGCTTTTGCACCCTAATTAAAATCCTTTCGCACCTGGCAAAGTCTGATGTAATCGAAGGCAAAACTGAGACATTCATGGCATTGGCTATCCGGCTGCTGCTCAGAAGGACAGAATCTAGGGATGCATGTTGCCTTTTCAAATGTGCAAGAGTTTCTAACTTCTCACCTCTTCCCGTCCCAGGCACCCAGTTTTCTCCTAAATGCTGGAAGTGTAGTCTAGATGATTAAACAAAAGAAACTCATAGGAAATACAAGCATTTTGCCATGTGAGCAAAAGTTAAAACATAATGTGCTCCAACGCTGCTTTTTGTTCTGCAAGCCATTTCTTGCCATCCATTCACCCCATGAAAGAATCCAGGAAAGTACGGTTAATGTAATGAGCTACAATTTCTAACTATGGAAAGCAGTCACCCACAAAGCAAAACCCAGTGAAACTCTGTATTCCTGCTATTTTGGTCAGTGCTTAAACTGTTGAGTTCTGTGCGCAACAGCCTGTG
Source organism: Burhinus bistriatus (assembly GCA_013397275.1). Taxonomy (NCBI): domain Eukaryota; kingdom Metazoa; phylum Chordata; class Aves; order Charadriiformes; family Burhinidae; genus Burhinus; species Burhinus bistriatus. Next base: position 537,108 of record VYXH01004354.1, on the reverse strand, counting down.
CTTCAGGCTAATAGCTGGATGGGAGTGCCCCAATCATTTCACTTTCAATGCTTCCTAATTGTATTTAGACCTGTTTCTACAGACTTTAGCAACATTGAGAGAGAACAATGCGGGGTTTGCTATGTCACAGTGAATATACCGCTGGGCTGGGTTATCTGCTTGGTGCCGCTCATGTGGTTTAACAAAGCAACCAGTCTGGCATTATTTTTATTGCTTTTATTAACAATGCAAGTTATTTTCATCACCTCAAATACAGACCTGTGTAATAAGAGCACAAGAGTAGCGCAAATATTCTGTCGACTTAAAAGAAAGCAAGAAGTAGTCCCAAAAGGGAAGCAGGGAGAGGCTGTTGATGCTGATGACTTGTATTTTACTATAAAACAAATCCGGATTAGGGTTGACATTAATCAGGCTTGTCAGCAGGGATCAGCAGATGCGTCTCCATGAGGATGTGCCTTGCCTTTCCAGAGGAGGAATGCAGTGTCTGTGCCAGCTCAGCCTGCCATGCAACAGGCAGCTTGCTTTAAAATTGTCCCAAGCAAAAATTCTGCTTGGATATTGAAGAACAGCTGATGTGAACAAAGAAGAAAATGAGCATAAAGCAATATGCAGTCCCTACACAATGGCTTGCAGGATGGCAACTTTGCAGACACTAATAATAAAAAGGGGAAACGGCAGCATACAGCTAAAGCAGTCATCGCCCCAAAGGTATTTAGGAAAGCAGTGACATTTAACAGACTCAGTGGTGCCAGCAGAGCCATTAAAAGTTGTTTATCATGCAAGCTCGTCCAATGTTCTTGAGATTTTGGGTCATCCATTTCGTTTCCATGAGAATTTGATTTCAGAGTGGTGAGTTCACCTTGCAATGAAATTTGGCTGTGTTGTTTGTGTGTTTTGTAATGGCTCTGAAAAAAAAAACCCTTGAAAAAGCCATCCCTAAAAAATCATCTGCCCATTCTGAGCTCAGTGAGAAAGGCTGACCAGCTCTTCTATTATTGATGAGAGAAAAAATGCAGCAAGGCCCTCAGGAAGGGTATTAAAACACTTTATTTCTGCAGGATCCAGTAGAACTGGTATGAGTGCAGTACACCAATATTTAACTCGCTCATTTTCAGTGTCCCAATCTGCAAATCCCCTTCATAGATGGCAATAAGAACCTCCATATGCCCCAGTACACTTGTCCATACCCTGTGCTGGGTGAAGTTCCACCTCAGCTCTGAGTTGTTTCTTGTAACACAGCGAGAGAACCTCACAGTCTTCTGAAACAGGCAGAACAGGGGAATGTTTTTCATTATGAAATTAATAAATTAGTGTGCTTCTTTACTGAACAGCTGGCTGAAATCTTTAGCGTTCCATGTTGTCTATCTATCTATATATGCATAAAACAAGCGGTTTCCTAAGGAGGAGTGACAGTGCAAGAAGGGGATGGTTCATCAAAAATTCATCCTGGATATTCTTCTCCTATAGTACTGATGTAGAAGAGAGTGCTGGACTTTCTTACTTTGTTTCTTACTAGGCTGTTAGTTCTCTGCAAGGAATCTGGCAGGGGGGCACTCCCCTGGGTAGAGCAGTCTCTTTAACACTGCCTTTTGTCCGTAAAAGTAGTGATTTCTGTAAAATGTGGAGAAGTAATCTATAGTCTTAGGATCTTAACTGTTGCCCAGCATTGTGGTTTTGAAGTCACTTTCACATAAGATGAGTAACTAGGCTTGCAGTTGACTTCTCTGAGTTTCCAGCCCTTCTTCCTAAATGTCATTAAATCGCTTTATGGTGATCTTTCACTCCAGACAGGTCACGGTTCTCCGCTAGCACAGGCGTTGCCTTGGGTGGCACACAGAGCTTGGGCCTCAAAGATACCAGTGACCCCAACAGTGGCTCAGTAATAAAAATAACCTCTTGTCAATGACGTTACTGAAGCATTCTGGTCCTGAAGGGCAGGTAGAGAAGAAAGCATGTTGATGGACCTATATTTCCAAGCAGTTGACTGGAGAATATGATAGAAAGGAGAAAAAGGATTTATCTTCCCACAAGCTCCAGTCTAAGCATAGGCGCTAGCAAAGCCATGGTGATTCTCTTGCCCTGCGGCTGGGCTATTGTGGGAAAAACAATTAATCATCCTAATCTGATTCTTTGCTGGGGAAAAAAAATGAAAAATCTGTTACAATCCCAAGGCAACTCTTGGTAATAAACATTTTAAGTATGTTACTAAGCTGTTTGTGCTTTATAATGAGCTTTCTAGAAAATATGATACTGTGTTTCTAATAATCCCCTTATTGAAGTGTGATTGATTTGGAGAAAAGAATACTAACGTGCATTCTTCTCAGGCCTCTGCATAAGAATGGGGACTTGTGTTAGCTATTTGCTTTTAAGAGGTTTAGCTGGGCATGGGGTTGCTGTTCAGAAAGCTTTAATTTCTCGTTTGGGATATTAGTGACCTCAGCATTTTGTAGTGCTGACTCTGCACACGAATAGCAGTCTTCTATTATTTCTAGCCAAACAGCCGCAGAGATAATTGTTTAGGATGAAAGAGTTCTTCTTTTTGGTAGTATCACAGAATGGACAAAGAGTGGTCCTTCTTGTTTTAGCTGCTGTGTGCACAGCTATCCAGAGATGACCCCTCCCTGAAGTGTTTGTGCAAGCTATGGTGACAAGGCACAGAAAGCAAGAATGAGTAACGTCGTTCACAGATGAGCCATCAGAGGCCTGCAAAACTGAGCTGGTGGCAGAACAGCAAGCAGGGGAGCTTCATAAGGGCATAATTAATAACTCGAGAGGTAGGTCCTATCCATGCGTCACTCCAGAGGGGATGGGGCTGCGCTCGTTCCAAACCCAAATCACACTCTGGCTGTTGTTCCAGATGACTGGGCAAGTGCAGTCTCTTGGGTGTCTCAGCATGCGTCCAGCATTACTGTGGGCACGGGGATGCAGCTCCATTGCTCCAACCACAGAGAGAAAATAGTCCAGTTCCTGCTCTGAAAGGACTCGGCAAGTCTCCTTTTTACATAACCTCTGGCAAATCAGCAGTACCGCAGAGACCCATCCATCCCCCTTGCTGGTAGGTGGATCCAGTTAGATCAGCCCCGTTGCCGGGCCCAATATCCCGGCAGAGCATTAGCCAATGCCGCTTTTTGAAACCTACTGTCTGCCAGCAGTGCTGTTGGTAGTAATGGTGTAGCAGCACGGTGTTTTGGATAAACAAGGTATTCACAACTCATGTTACTCAGTGGTAAACCTCCAGGGTTGTTTTTCTGCATGCCTTGAAGCCAGTCAGTGGAACACACTGAGCCTTTCTCCAACTGACCTCTAATTACAGTCTTGTTATTAATGGCTGTTATTATTCAGCCTCTTCCCATTATACTGCTCCTCAATTACAGAGGCTTCCTCTTAGCTTCTACGTCCCTTGCATTTGCTTACTGCCTTTTACCAAGTATTTTCAGGTGTGAAAAACACACAGAGCCCCAGATGGGTAGATATTTTTTTCCGTAATTGAAGCCACATGCAATTCCATTATTTTTCAGACCAAAATTGCAGGCAGGTCTGGAGCAGGACTGTAAGAAAGGAGCACCAGAAGTCAATTGAAAAGCTTGGAAGACCATTTCTGTTAATAGCATGCCAACATAGAAATCCCACTGCAGACAAGGTGGCAGGAGTTCACTCATGGGTTGTAATGACGGAATTTTAGAGAATTCGCCACTAAATCAGAAAAAAAAAGTAGAATGCATCAGCCTTACTGTTCTATACACCTATATTATAAGTAAGGTGCTCTTGAAATCACTGCCAAATAAATGTTTTTTGTTATTGTATTACCATACTACAATTATGCTTAGCAGTCCTGAGCTGTGGGAGAGACATCTCCCTCCTTTGTGGGCAAAATGCAGAGACAGTCCCAGCCCTGAAAACTTTAAAATCCATGTAGACAAGATAGAAGAAAAAATATCCGTATTTTACAAACATAGAATTGAGGCACAAATAGACAAAATATGAGCTGGTGAAAAATTTTGATGATTTTTTTTCTTAGCTGAAGACTGCTGTTTGGATTTATTGAAGTGTTTTGGAAATGTATGTAAATTTCATCTATTTATTTCATAATGCAGCATAAAAATAAAAGTACTTTGTTTCATCTTTTTTAAAAATTAATCACAGCTTTTTAAGTTTTGAAATGATGTTTCATTTTAAAGTTAATTTCAGTTGTATTAAAAAGAAAAAGCTCTGAAAAATGAAACATTTGTTTCCAGATTGCACATATTTTATTTGACCCAGTTTTCTGTCAGTTTTTCCTTTGCTGGTGATGAATGGAAGAATCGGGTATTAGAATTAGTATATAAATAATTTGTCATCACTGAGGTGGGGGCTATGGCAGAACAGAGAATCAGGCTCTCATGCCTTCAGACTCTTCGCTATTAATTGTGCTATGTCTTCTCTCACTTCATTGGCATGGGATGAAGTCCACCAGATGTAGAGGTTAAATGAAACCTTGCAATCAAACCAAAGGTAGAAGGGTCGTTGAGACGTGGGCTTCCCGAACATGCTGTTGTGTGCAGCGCTTGTGGTAAGCAAGTTATTTCAAAGCAATAAATGAAAGCTGCCTGATGTGCAAGCGACTTTGCTTTCATGATGCTGAGGGCAGAGACAGGAGATCCTCTAGCCCTCTTCGGATATTATCTGAGCAAAGGGACTGGCATCTCTTTCCTGCCCTGGTCTCTTTCTCCACTGTAGGGTTACTGACAATGCCTGGTGAATGGAGGCATCAGGGAAACTCTAGCAATTTAGAGCTTTTGGAGCTAAATGGTTCCACCATTAAATGCACAGCTCTGTCTAATGACTGTAAGTGAAAGCACATGGCAAGTCAGCATGGAGCGCCAACACACTATTTGTTATAAAATTCATTTTTCTGTCTATTAAAGTAATAAATATAATCAATCTACTCATTGCCAAAGCACAAGGATCCCTGTAAAACCAATTCTCGGCAAGCAGGTGCAAAATAACTTACGTCAACAGGATAAATATTGCTTTAAATGGCACAGAATGACCATGACTAATGACACATTATATGCGTATTAAAAGCCTGTTTATATTTACATCTATCATGACAGTGAAGTGTGCAAGCGTCTGAACCTTCACCAAACCGACAAATGAGCACTGGATGCTCCTGAGAGCGCGGCACAGCTCACAATATCTGGGAATACATCCGTGGAATACAGACACAGAGGCAAAAGGACTGGCCTCCTTTTTTTTTTGCAAAATGGTAGGTTTCTAGCTATAGTTTAGCAGCTGCTGGGAGAAAAAACACTTGTATCTCTTCTGTCCCTAGAATGCAAGATCATTTCAAAGTGGACTCCTGGGGCTGTGGCTAGGACTGAAGATCACATGTACGTATTAAACACGCACATTCATACAGCTATCCCAGCAAACTCAGTCTGCTCCTTCCGGCCCAGAGCAAAGGTGTGCAGAGCCCACGTGAGCAGACGTAGCTGCAAGGCCTGCTATGCAGACTACCTGCCGATGTGTCGTGTAACACATCTCACTCCGCAGACATGGGATGCACGAGCACAGTGTACCTTGAGGACCACAACGGAGGTTGTTACACTCCTCCTCTCCCTTGGTGAAGGAGCGTAGCTGATGCAGTCTAGATAGCTTAGACAAGTTGTTAACAGTCTTCCCTGCCTTGAAAGGAAATAGAAGTCTTTACTCGTTGAAATTTGGCATGAACTGCGAAGCACAACCAATCCTGAGTCACATTCAGTGAGGTCCTGACACCCTCAAATAGCCTTGCTACCTTGGTGGAGACTGTGCTCCTTTTAATGTCAGAACAGATGTGTTTTGCAGGAAGTTTGCATCCTTTCTCCAAACAGACTGCTATTGTAGGGAAAAAAGACTTTTTTTTAAAAAAATTCTGTTGCTGTCACCCACATTAGCATCAATGAGCTTGTAATTGGACACTGGGATGCTAATTGGGGTTTGCAATAGGTGTTTCCTGATTATAGTTTGCCTGTTTCTCTCCACAGCTTTCTAGTCGTGAGCATAGTACTCGCAAACTTGCACGTGTTTTCATCGCTTTCTGTTCCTCCCATGGCTATCTGCCCTGGAACTGCATACCCTTGTCAAAGGCATGTCATCTATGTGAATGACTCTTCTCCTCTTCTATGTATTTGACCTTAATGTGAGAAATTGAAGACTGTCTTATAAAACCAGTTCAGTATTGAACACCTTTTAGCAACTCAAAACATATATGCTTAAAACATTGTTTTATGCAGAATAAAGTAACAGGGTTGATGGGAGTTCTTGGGAAGGAAATTTGATCTAGAGATTAGCACATGAAATGAGGATTTTGAAAGATGGGTTCACTCCTAATTCTGCCACTGATCTAGAATATGAGTTCACCTGCAGCAAAACTTTCTGTGCCTCTCTTTCCTCCCCAACTCATTGTGTGATCCAGCTATTTAAGTTACAGGCTCTTCAGGGCCGTTTCCTGCTCTGTTGCTGTCAGCAGCCTGAGTGAGACACACCTCCTTCCAGGCTTTTACCTCTGGTATTTGTTAACTCACAAACAGATAAGGGCTTGTCATAGCCGTGTGCTCATTACTCAGCCATCTCATTAATTACCACCAAAGCACCACATTGCAACTTCTTTAGCACAAATACCAGCTGTAGCCCCTTGTTTTACTGCTGCTCTATTTGTGAAATTGGGCAAACCATTTCACCTCTCTGTCTCACCCCCTGAAACATGGCATAGCAGTTCCCTTGCAAAATTGGAAGCAATTTCTCTGCTTCATGAAGAATTCATTAGCTAATGTTTGTAAAGTGCATCAAACAAATAAGTACAACTCCACTTGCACTAGTTCACCAAATTGGCTTCTTTCATCAACACAATTAGTTCCTGCACAGTTAACGTCACATTGCCTGAATGAACTTTCAGAGTATACTGATCTATGTTCTTATGCCCAGAGTAGTCCATGCGCTTTCCCTTAATTAATTTCATAATTCATATTAATTTTCTGACAGGTACTCAGTTGATCCCATTAGAGTTTACGTTACCTTCCAAAATGGGTTAGGGAGAAGATGGGGAGAGAACCTGGCAGTGGTTTGTTGCAGCCAGAACAGTTTTGACCCAGGGAACTTTTACTTAATTTAATTTATTGCCAGTTAACACAAACTTCTAGTAACTGATTTACGTATTAAGGAGAAAGAAAACAATTAAACAAATACTTAAGTAAACACCTCTTCTTCCCTTTTTCCAGGGTCAGCTTATGCCAAAGAACTCTCCTCTCCATTCCTTCGTACCAAGTTTTCACCACAGGTTACACTCAGTCCGTCCCAATTTCTCCTGTGAGGAAATGGGCAGGTAGCACAGGAGGTTGGGGTCATGGGAGTTGTCAGTTCTGTCTGCTGCTCCTCTGTGCTTACTACTTTATGCTTATTACTACACAGGGTAATGCATGGGTGCTGAGAGCAAAGCAAAATGAGAACAGCCTTTCTGGGCTGAGGACGCTTTTGCTTATAAGATTTTCAGTTGTAAAAAAAAATAAATCCCTCAAACCTCCAGAACTTCAAAGCAAACTTTCCGATCCAGGCTGTTGTGCACGTGTTCTCCATTCTGCAGGCAGCTTCTTGGCATGCCTTGGCACTTGCTTCTTGCAATGCCTTGAACTGGCACCACAACACTTTCTGCAAGCGGAGTTCAGTTCCAGCGTGTAATGAAACTGAGACAAAGAACACAAGAGACCTCTTTGTTTTGTCAGTACTGGTTTCTTAGGATTTGTGACTTAACTTCTCTATTGGATTCCCCAAGCTTGGAAATACTTACTCAAGTAGATGCACCTATTCAAGTAGGTGAATTTATATATGCTGATTGGACATAGCAATAGCTCCCACAATGCCTGTCACAAAAGCCACTTGAAGCCAGGTCTGTGCTGGAGCAAATCAGCTCACCTCCTTTGGAGTCACCAGAGTGCCCTGATTTACGACAGCAGAGCAGCTTGGGACTGTACTTGGTGGGCCAACACTAGGTGATGCTGGCTTAGGCTCTGGCCCCTAGAACTCCATCCAAAATCTCAGAACGGGGGCTGGATGGCTCTGAAATTATCTCTCTTTGGCTCAGTTTGTGCTGGTTTTGCTTTGATTTCTGGACTCTTCTGGCTGGGTGAGCTTTCCTGGTGCGAACATGCCATTCACGTGAGGCCCACTTGTGCCTGCAGAAGTTAAAACGAAAAGATACAGGTGAACAGATGCATCTATCCAGTGCATACAGAAACTCGAAGTTTACTTCTTGCTGGGAGTGAGCTGGCCCTTTATTTTCGTCAGCCAGCTGGAACTCCTGCTAGGGCTGTGATTTTCTGCTGAGACTCATTCCTTGTCTGAGCTAATAGAAGCAGAAGAGAGACAATCAATACTTTGGAAATAGCCTATTTCTTCATGTGCTGTTTGAATATTAGCGAGATTTGTGACCCCTTCCTAATCTTGATTCAGAGTCTGTAGCATAGCATGTGTACGCTCTGCACTGTGATGGTGGATGCGAGCGATCACTTGCAGATGAAGGTATAGGCTACCCTGCGTTTCCCAAAGTTGAGTGTGTTTGCGCTTGGCTCAGGCAAGGCTCGCTTGGTTAGTGGCACGATGCATCTCATTGGGAATGAGGTCTGGACTGTATTTCAAAATAAATGCTGTAATTACGATTGGCATTTCTGAGTCTCCTGCTGGCAGCAGCTGGCCACCTCACCGACAAAATGCTGTTATTTGTGACCCTGGCTGTGTGTGGGATCCATGGAAGTGGTGCTTAACCAGGTGCACCTGTTTACACAACATTCAACCAGCTGTTAGCAAGAATTCCTGTTCTCATTCCCATGCCCTTCCAGCGTGATGAAGGAGGAAAGAAAGAACCCCACACTTGCCCTCCTTTAAAGCCTGTGGTGTGGACCATGGCATCAGCAGACAGCGCTGGGGTGCTGCTGCAGCCTGGGGATGGATTTGGTGCCATGTAGCTGAGAGTAGGACACGGAGGTGACCTGAATTTCCCAGGGCTGAGACGTAGACCAAGATGCAAGCTTAAATGAGGCCCAAGCTCCCCATGCCTCTGTCACCCAGAAGCACCTGGATGCATGATGCAACATGCTTTGCCAGCTTTATTAGGATGGGGATGGATCTTCTGTTTTGAGGCTCCAGAGACATGAAACTGCGTATTAAAGTGCTGCCAGTTTTTGTAGCCATCTGTTCCCAAGGGCAGCCCTTTGCCCCGCCTCTATCGCACAGCTAGTTGCAGCGAGCTTTCCCGAAGGCAAGTGCTCTCACCCCCTGCTCCAACCAAGACAGTGATTGACAACTGGCGCGCACAGGGAAAGGCAGCAGAGGAAGTATTCCTGTCAGTGAAGCCACAGGAAATATATAGAGTAATCCTGGATTCCTCTGCTCTGCCTTGCTGATATCTGGCTGATATTTATGGCACGCTGTGGAAGCAGATGGTTTACCCTTTAGTATCCTTTAAAGGCTTTATGTAAGCGCCTTCGCGCTCACTCTTCTGCTTTACCTGTCTGGGCTTTCTTTGTCGTGACAATCAGATATTGGTACCAGAGGTGCCTACGTTGCAAACATCAAGACTGCTTTTTCTCCTTGCTCTTCTCCCACAGGGCCAGCAGCCCTTATTCCTGAGCACGTAACTGCATCTCAAGCAGCTGCTACTTACGATGCAAAGATGGCCATCACGTGCTGTGATTCACCAGTCCAGGGCTAGGGGCAGTCCAGAGCCATACTGGTGCAACAGCTCACAGCACTACGTGCATTATTGCGGTCGATCGTTACTTCCCCTCACCTTTGGAAAGCACATTTAAAACAGTTTCATAGCTATAAAAGCAACACCCAGTAGAACAAAAAACATATTAGTAATTAGCATTTGCATAGACCTTTCCAGCTGTGGAGATCATCATGTTTTGCAGAGGTGGAGTCATTTTATCAGTACATAGGCAGAGAGGTTGAGACAAATGGTCTCATACACTAATCCCTTGGTGGGAGGTAGGAAACAGAATTCACTTCCCTTGACTCCCATTCCCATGCACTATCACTTCCTCTCAGTAATAATCATATTAATTCAACCTATGCTTCTTGCACGGCTAAAGCTTCGTATCTCTTTTATGCTGCAAACCTTTTTGCCTTTAGTGAGAGAAGGTGAGAATCTGTGTTGAACTGTGAACACACAGTCCGTTTTGGGGAGCTTTGTGTTTATTGCAATTTTTGTTGTGAGAGTCACCTTCACACTGCATAGCAACATGTGTGAAGGAGGGGAGCATCCATTTCCAAGAGGGGCTGCGACACTACAATCTTGAGCTATTGTCTCTGATTGTCTCCTAGTAACTAACCAGCTCCTGGAAAAAACAAGTCTCCTGAGAAGCCTGGCTAAGGAGTTGGTTGGAGGTTTTCAGTCTGAATATCAGGAAAAAGGAGCATGAGACTGCATAAGTAGAAATACTCTCTGATAAAATGAGAGGTCACATTTGCAAGCTATGAACCTGGCTGAGGGGGAGGTGTGTTTCAGAGGGGGACCCTGCCTAGCCTTAGCCAAAGAAAACCTCTTAAATGGGTGAGGATCAATGGCAACAACGAAAAACCAGCTTTTCAAGGATGCTGCAGCCAATGGGAGTTGCTGTGGATGCTGCAGGACAAATGGAAGGCAGGAGGGAGACATTTCATACACGGTGTGATGCTGGGGCACCTTTTATGTTTGGGAGGTTTAACAAACAAATCAGGATGGTCCCTTGGAGCACACCCTGTGGGTAATAACGCTGCCTGGGTTCCTGCTCAAAAATGGATCATTCCTTTCTGTCTCTGATGTTTCTTTTAATTGCTTGCCTGCCACTTCTTGCTGGTGCTCCTCAGGCAAGGCAGCCATTTGGGGCAGCTCCTACTTTGTGCACTCTTTGGGTGGCAGTCAGTTGGTCACTAGTGTGTGCCCCACTAGACATCGTGCAATTGCCACTGATCTGCCAAACATCTTGCCTGGGTGAAAGGATGGAGGAGAAAGGGACAGCTGGGCTGAGAGGGAACATCTCCGTGCTGCACTCACAGCAGTCCTTTGCAAAGCTCTGCTTCCCTGGCATCCTTGCAGACAGCAGAGCGCACGTGCACACCTAGAGATACCGGTACCTCGATTCTGCTTCAGTTCCTCCGCATGGGCAGACCAAGTTTCCGGTAGAGACTAAACCTGACAAGCCCCCATAGCATTGCAGACACTGTGAGTGTGCTCAGATTCCCCCGTGGGACATCCCCACTGCAAGGACAGCAATCCTAAAGCTGTAGGGCTGGGGCGGCCCACATGCCATTTGCAGCGGCAGGGGAAAAGCAGCGAACGCAGACCCAGCAGGATCCCTTCAAACTGCTCTCCAGCTGACCTCCAACGTGGCTGTCCTGCCAGGGCGGTGGCAGGAGGAGGCACACGGCGGCAGGCGCAATCCCTGCTCAGGGAAGCAGCTCTGCCAGCAGCGCTGCTTGCAGGTGGAGGCGACAGGACAAGCTTGACTTGCCAGCTTGTTTACATCTAAAATTAGAAGTGAAATGAGAGAATATTATGCTTACAATTTCCAGGCAATTAAATTTAAATATAGTCATTTGCTGTGGTGTTCTGTAAGGTGCAGTTCAGCGGAGCTCCGTTAAAAAAGCAGGGACGTTCTTATCCTGCTCCAGGGGAAGGTACTGTGTATGACCAAGAAGCTGTCTGGCCCAGGGGATTAATGACCCTATGTAGCCTGAAAGCCAAACCGGGAGGAGAGAGAAAAAACACTGATTTTTTTTCCCCTTTCTTTTATTAGACTCTAAATAATTAACAGGCGAATCCTGCTCTGTGGCTTAGTGCTGTTTTGCAACCCAAGTGGGCCCTGAAGCAAATGAAATCCATGACTTGCCATTCTCAGTTCCCTAGCAACGAGCCAAAGCACGGAAATGTGCTTGGCCTTATCACAACAACATGTTAAAGCAATTAATATTCATCACCAACGTCTTCCTGCATTGGAAGTGAAGCCCCCTGCTCAGAAAGAGCAACCCTGGTGCAGGGGCAGACTTGAAGAGAGACAAAATCGTGTCAGTCTGAAAACAAGGATGCGCATGCCTGCATAAAGAGGCACGTCTGAGTGTGAGAGCAGTCACACACTTGTCTGTGTGCGCATGTGGAGGCTGCACCCTTGAAAATAAGGGCTTTCTCTAGCACGACAAGCAGGTGAGAGGTGCTGTTGTGCATGAGAAAACAGACACATTTGAGGGTTAAATCTTGTGGTTCCATGCGATTCTGCCAAACACAGCACTTGCTAAATTACTTTTTCCGTTTAAACCAAGTTCAGAGAACAGATTTCTTAAGCTTGCTTAAGAAACTGCCACTGTCTTAAAATCCCACATGTAGCTACTGATCTGGTCTGGCATTGAGTTCTTCCATGCTGCGGCAGCAAACAATCTTTTGGGAACTAACAGCCAGGGGTAGATGGGAGAAACGGAGTGCTTTGGCTGCCGGGGACAGTGAAACACGCAGCAGCAGCTAATCCCTTCTGTGGGCTGGGCTGGTGAGAGGGTGGCGAGGCAGCAGAGAACCAAACTCTTGGTTAAGACAATAACATTCAGAGAAATAAAGTCAAATAACCTGTGTGGTATAGAGGTATCCTTTTCAGGCATGAACTGATTGCGACAGCAACAAGCAGCAGGAGTTAGTGGAGAGAAGGCGAGTGACCGAGTCTAGCACGTGACACCGGCATTAACATCAGAGAAGGAACGGCTGTGTGTGTTGCATGGTGGTGTTCCCAAAGTTTTACATGTGCTCAGGCAAATTTTTTTTGGACTTACCTGTGTTATAGTGGGTGTAGTTAAGTGATTCAGTGAGACAATGTGTTCATTCTTGGCTGCTGCAGTGAAAGCTCATTCCTTCTCCTGCTCGGAGATGTGCAGGCAGCTGTGCAGGGAGATGGATAACCTGTCTGAGAAATACTTTCCTACAAAAGCTTAGAGCAAACAATGGTATATTTTTTTCCTCAGAATTCCAGGGGAAAATTGGAGCATGTGACCGTTAATAAAACAGACAAACAAAGCCCACAGGCCACCTGATCCATCTTCTCTCTCTGGCTGCTCTAACTGGGGGTTTGCCAAGCGCAGCGCTGGCCTATACGCTGCCCTCATGGCTGCAGCGAGTGGTATTTCTAACGGCACAGTGAGAGCCCTCGGCAGCAGATCTGCACAAGCCCCAGCCTTCTTATAGCCCCGTGCTTTGGTGGTGTGTTTCCACTTGGATAATCACTGAAGACCCAAAGAAAAGAGTGGGGAGAGTCAGAGAAAGGGAGACAGGTCCCTCTCGCATGTATTTCATTTGGCAGTGCAAATTCCCAGATCCGTTTTCAACCAAGACTGTAGAAGCACCCTGAGGCTCGCTAACAAGGCTTTAGCTTTTCTATGTAGCTAGTGTGGGAATAGGCTCTGTCACCAACCTGAAGCCGAGCAGAGCCTTTGTAACACGGCAGCGTGCTGCACATGCCTGCTAAGCCTCAGCTGCCTGATCCTGCCCCTTTTCCTGGCACCAGGTGCCATCAGCAATGATACAGCAGCCGTACTGACTCTTAAACCAGGCTGGGACACCCAAGAGTCCCTTCCCGTTACTGACTTGCTCGCTTGATTACTACAAGTGCAGCAAGTTTCGGCCTGTATGCTGCAGGCAATGCTGGATTAAGGGAAAGGATGGTCGGCTACTACTAGTCAAAAACATGCTCATTGCACTTGTGTTGCCTGTATCTTTTTGAGAATGAGAAGCAACTTCAAATTTCCTTCTGATATAATAAAGGTCTCTGTCTTGTCACACCAGCAGAGTCGGATGCAGGTTAACACACATTTAATTGACCCCTGGCTCATTAATTGCTTACAGGGGGAAATAGCAACAGCTTTAGAATATTTAATTAAATGCTAAAATTTGGTAGCAAGTTAATTAACATGTAACATTTCCCTCCCTAACAAACACTTCTTAAGACAGGGTAGGCAAGACAACATTAATTGTAACAATTAATTAGGAATTAAACTGATAATGGATACAGCTGCTAACAATTAACAGCTAATTATGTCAAGCACTTTAACCATTTCAGAAAGAACTGAAGGCTGGTGGGCGGTGCAGGTGGGAGAGGTGTAGGTAATTGGCTTTAGCCTTCCTGAGACCTTTATAAGGGGCCACTCCCAAGGGCTTTTGTTTTGCTGCTTCATTCTGTTTGTGAGTGGGCTGGCTGTTTGGGCCTGGATGTCTTCACTGCATCAAGAGAAGCTCTGCACAAGGTAGGGCTGAAATGCTGGTTTTATTTTTGTATTGCCTATGAAGTAGCATCCTTGATATCTGTGCTGTTCAATCGGGTTGGTTGGTGTGCAGCTATGCTCCAAAATGTGAGGGTATGGGTATTAAACTTGAGGAAGTATTGTATATCTGAAGTGTTGCAGACTGTGGGGAGTCAGATTGAAATGTGTCCCTGCTCCTAGGAGAGGGACTCCTATGCTCGTCTCAGTCTCCTGATACATTGCTGTGGCTTCCTTCAGTCTTGACCAAATAGCTGCAGTAGTGCTGTTGATGTATGATGGGGATTTGCTGCCCACTAGATTGGGGCTAGGAAGCACGTTACTGGTTTGTGAACAACAATTTTCTGAGCTGCAAAGTTAAAGTTGCTTGGTAGGGAAATTGCTCTTTTTCAGTGCCTATTCAACTGGCCTCAGCGTAGCCACAATTAGCGAAGCAAGGTTGTAGCTGGGCAACCCAGTGTCTTGGGGTCAGTCTAGGCTACTGTGAAGGAAAGGAGTTTGCATCTTGTAGCTCACTGTTACCTTTATCTGTGTGGACATAACCACACATGAATGGACCTGAATTGTCTCAGATAAAGAGATAACTCTTATTCAAACTGACTTCAGAGAAAGGAGTAGACAAATTCCCTCTGATCCTCTAGCATCTCTGCCTTGGCACCCAGCTAGAACAGTCCTGCTTTCCCCACCTCAGTCGTGGAGGAGAGCATCTATGGATGGTGCTGTGGTGTCAGAGTTGGAGAAGACATAATGATCTGCTGTACAGAGGAAATAGTCGAGGTTGGGACGAATAGAGCACTAGATAAGTCACATTCAGACGCAACTTATTGATTGGGATTGTGGGGATTGGATCAGATCTTATATGTTCCTATGTCACAAGGAAAACTGGCACACAGGAATCTCTTTAGGTTCCAGATGTTTGCTAATGGAGTGTGAGAACAATTGCTATTTCTGTTATGGCAGAGCTGTGCTGTGCATGTTTAAAGCCTTTTGTCTCCCTTTGTATGCTTGTGTTGGACTTTATTTGTGCTTGGGGTTAATAAACTCTGAGCTGAGGATCAGGACCAGAGCAGTATGCTTTTTCACATAGGAGAATGGAGCCTAAGACATGGGGAAAGAAATTCTAAACAGTTTAAAAAACCCTCCGAAATCCAATGGGGGTGTACAGGGAAAATAAAGGGTTGTGTTTGTAGCTGCAAATCAAGCTCTAGTAGTATGGATGTACCTGTGATTTCTTCTGTGGTGTATCTAATAAATATTGTTTGAAAAGGAGATAATTGGCCAGGCATACACTCGGTCTTTAAACTAGAAGGCAGCTTCTAACAATTGGAAGTTCTAAGACACATACTATGGGGATATTTTGGGATGGAGAAATTCAGTGGGGTTCCAGGTAGAGCTGGAAGTTATGTGATGACTTGAATTAGCAAGGACTGCGAAGAGATACCTTACAAAACAGCGTGCTTATCAAAGGACTTTGATGAGGGAAATATTTAATCTTCTTGATCCATATTTGGAAGGCTTTTAAGCCCTCAGGTTTTAGAGGAACATCACCATTTTTTATTTCATTTTAATGGGAACAAATGCTTCCAAGAGGCTTCATTTAATGAAAAAAAAAGCTGCCATTTCCAATACTTTGTTTCTTCTTGGTTTGGAAAAATAATAACAATTTCATGTTTTAAATGCCTCAGGACTCTGCTTACTTCTAAAGCCTAAAGTCAGTGATGTATCCAATGCTGAAAAAGCAGAAAGTATAAGATTCTGTTGCTACTGAGACAGTAACATGCCCCCCATGGAGGGCCTGCCCACTGGCTGTGCTTTTAACTTCATTTATAAGGATGAGAAATTAATGTACTTCTGTTCCGCTAGCCATGACAGAGCAGGAATTCTTCTGCTGCAGAGCACCAGTGCTTTTGACTGTCAGGAGAGTGAATACTCTGGGCTAGGTATACCAGGGATGCTCCAAAGCTGTGGCTAAATCTGCTACTCGTGTTTTTGAAAAGCACAATGGCAAAGAAAATAACAGCAGAAGGCTTTAAGGTGTTATTAAGGCCTAGTATAAATTACAGAGTATCATTGAGACAAAACATTAAATAATAGATATAATACAGTGGCAGTTTTAGGAAGACAAATTGTCACAGAAGCTATAAATAAAAGGAGTATGTGAAGTGCTGGCACTGTCCCAAAGAAGGGCTCTGCAGCTCAGGCACAGAACAGCAATATTTATGTCTGTTAGTTCATAGACTGGGAGCGTGTCTGCTGGAGGAAGCCTCCTCACTGCCAAACAGGCTGGTGGTACTGGAGGGAGGAAGGAGCAAACAGCATCTCCCAAGTACTGGCGCTTGGTTATATACTGGAGATCGTCCCTGTCCCCCTGGGAATAAGTGGGAGAGATGGAGGACAGAGGGGACCAGAGAGCGCAGGAAAAGCTGCTCGCAGGCTGTCTCTACCCTGGCTGTCAAAACTTCGGTGTCCCACAATGTGGGAAACAGGCTGGGGTCGTCAGGACGTGGGTCTCTCAGCTTGTGCAGAGGATATTACAAGCCAGTTGCTTTTAGTTTGTTCTGAGTCCTTCTCTGTTTTGGGGCCTCTTGTTAATTTTTGCCCAAAAGTACCATAAAAATGGGTTGGTTTGATATTGTGAGAGCCTTGAATCCCTCCTGCTGGTCTAGACAGCTTTTTGCTAGGTCACCCTTGACAAATGTTTCTCTAATTATTTCTTGGAAGTCTGACAGTCTCCCCAGGCAGCTAGTCCCGCACAGAAAATGGTTACCGCATTGGTTCCAGGCTTACCCATCTTGGTTCTCCTGGGCAGGGCAGGTGGTAGGAGCAAAAAGATGAGGCATTCTTCGCCCTGAAGATCAAAGGGTGAATAAACAAGAACAAGGCCAGAGGCATATTCAGAAAAGTTTTGGAACTTGTTTTTCCACCTTAACAAGGGGGAAGGGAGTAAAATATAAAAGATGAATTCCAGGTTCTCCAAAACCATGTGTGGAAGAATGGAAAAGCAAGGTGCTAAAAGGTGACAGAGCTACTACCTGAAGTTGAAACAAAAGTGACACAGTGCTTTCTCTTCAGAACATTGATGGATTTCTTCTCATTTTTCTCCTGTGGGGAATGTTAAGCTTTTCATTGAAAGCCTCTCTCATGAGCAAAATGTAACATTTTGACTAGTCTGGGCCCCGGGCTGACCTTAGAGCATTGTCCTCTGGGTCGAACAGAATACTGCATGTTGTGGTTACCCACTTGCTTTTCTCTTGCAAAATAACAGCCTGTCAGCAACCCACGGTTGTTTTTTGTGTCATAACGAAGCTTGGACTTTGCCAGCACAAGACAATGAAATGCAATAATTCAAGCTGTAAAATCCATCTGTTTGAGCACACTGAGTTTTTCCATGCTGTGGAATTGCTTGCGCTTTCCATTTATATTTAAATTCATGCCTGTGGAGATACCTTCCTTTGCCAAAGCAGCAGAGCCTCTAGTTGCTGGAATGAGGAAATAGCTGCATACAAGCACTTTTCAGAGCTGAGAGCAGTGATGCAGACTGTGCATCAAGCATGTTCCGCACCTTGAGAAATGCAGATAACCGAGTCCCTGCTGTCACTTCCAAGGTTTGCAATGAACCTTGTAAATGTTCTGTAGGATTGTGGGGAATCTGGGGGACCCCTGGTGTAGGTGGTCATCACCTGTTGGTGTTCACTGAAGTTGCTGTGAGTTGACCTCGGAGTGATGTGCGAGTCCTGCTTTTTTCTGTCCTCATTGTGTTACATGTCTGAGGGTTTACCACAAGACAGTAAAAGCAGTTTGCGTAAGTGAAAATTGAAGAGCTGTTAAAACTACAGGGGTATTACTCTTCCTCAGTTTCTCATTTAAGTCAGCTAGTGTGCTAAATAGCTGTGTAGGTTTGTGCCATCCCAGCCAAATTAATCCACAGCCACTGCATAGTATGCGTGCATGACTGGGTAACCTTTGTCTGAGACCTTCAACAGGTATCCGTTATACGCGTTGATGCCAGAGGATTGAGCCAAGCTGGCTGTAGGACTTTGCCAGGAAGGACAGTGATATGTTCAGTGAAGAACTGCAGAACAAGTGGGATAGACTTCCTAGAAAACATGTGGTATGCAGAGTCTTGGACAACAACAGTTAATGTAAAATTCCATGATTTAGCCTGTTCTTTGGTGACAATAACAGCATTCCCTGTCCACACCGATGTTCCTTTGAGCAATGATTTGTTGCTTTAGCTATGTGTTTACCTATTTGAGGAGAACAGATCAAAAAATTATCCTAAATACTGCTTATTCTGAAGTCTTCTGCAGTAAGCGTGGATACCATCTTAGGGAAACTTGTGTCCACAGTTTGCAGTGGTGCATGCTGGTATTTCACTCAACATAGGTGGCTGGTTACATTCAGCTGTTTTATTTTTTTTTTTCACGGAAACCACAAATGGCTTTTTCTATTGTGCAGGAGAGACATCCATCAACAGGCAGACAAGTAGGAAAGGAAAATGTGTAGATGGTTTCACATGTGCAGAAGCAATCAGCAAGAAGATATTTGAAGAGCTGTGATGTACTTAAAGGAGCAAATTCAGGAGGAGTAGCAACCGAAAATCCCTGTGTGGCTGTCAGATAGGCCTGGCAGTGTGGAGAGGAAAAAACAAAATGCCCCAAACCCCCCAAACAACAAAATCAAACCACATCATGTTTTTGAGCGGTGTATTTCTTGAGCTAGAGAAGCAGTAAGAGGATGCAGGAAAACATTGATGCTGGTTCAAGCTGCTTTCATGTTAGTGAAACTCTGTTGGTTACTGTGAAACTACTTGTGGCTTATGCATGGGTGTAGGAATAAAGAGGTAGATGTAATGGTGGCTTTGAAGTAAAACCTTCCTTTGGTTTGGTAGCCAAAGGGGGCTCAGCTTGCTGGTACAGGGTACATGGCTTAACTCCACTCTGCATGATGCAGCTGAACTCCTTGCTGCATTCCTTAAACTGAGGCTTCTGTGGCTCTCCCCTCTCCCATGATGTTGCAGTAGGATGTCAAATCTACAGAGGCACCATCAGTGACCAGGGCAGTGAGTCGGCAAGTTGACTGGTTGTGATGTCAGGAGACCGGAGTTCTGGAACATTAAAAAAACCCGTACATTCAGCTGCTTTAAGGAAGCAAAACACAAGTAGCTCTCATTGAAGCAGGAAGGTGGTATCATGTAGAGACCTCTCTCCTTAGTGATTACTTGGTTTTGATGATCTGTTAAGGATACAAAGCAAAACCTTGAACACAATGCTTTTTCCTCCCTGTAATACTCCTTGCTTGTAATTATCTCTTTTGCAAGCACTTGAATTGCTGGAGAAGCACTTGGCACAGAACAAGGAGAATAGCTTTCCGTCACTCTTTTGATGTTTTAGTCTGAGATGGACTAGCTGCCAGGTAGGAAGGGGACAAAACCAGCTTGCAACTGTCTTTATGAAGTCGGGCATAGACCTCAAAATAAAGATGAGCAGCTTCCATGTTTCTCAATGTGCTAACCTGTCGAGATTAGAAGAACAATTAAAAACAAGCTTAACACTTAATGTTGGGTTAAAGGGAATGTAGGCTTTTCTCTTCAGTGTTCAAATGGAGGCACAGTTAAAGCAGTGATAAATAGAAATGGGCCAGAAGAATTATGAGGCTCATCAGTCACAAGTTTGTTAGGGGTGTTTGGAGAGGGAGATGAGGCTGCTTCATGTGACATAATAGAAATGTTTCCTTGTCACATTCTGTCCCATCTGACATTCACAAGCCGTGTGCATGGAGCAATTTACATGGGTGACTTGGTTTATCTGTCAGTGATATCAATAACCAACTGCATTTAAGTGTCTGGGGCCATGTTGCCTTGGTGCAGTGTGCGGTTATGCCAGGCTGGGACAGGACTCTTCAAGCAGTGGTTCCTCTGACTCTTGCCAAGGCAGGAAACTCTCATCTCCTCAGTTCCTCTTAAACTGAATTAACCACAAAAAATAAAACCAGAAGAAAGCATTTTTAAACTCTTCATTTTGCTGGAATAGCATGAGGCAGATGCATCTGGATGCATTCTGGTTCCTGTTACCATTTTCCATTTTAAATGGTTTGCAGTGAGGGTATTTAAAAGAAACTTATCCCCCTCCTGCTCCCAGCACAACAGATCCGTGTTCCTAATGAACTTTCCTGCTGCCAGAGCTGTGTTGCAGAGGGTTGTTACTGCATGAGCTATTTCTCCTCATACTGAGACTCTCCATTAAGAGGCAGTTTACATAGTAATTTTAGAGGCATTGTGAGCCACAGTGAATGTTACGTGTTAGCCCTCTTCAAAGCAAGGCAGACATCAGCTTCTCGGTTATGTATCTTCTGTGTGTGTGTATCAAGTTTCCCCTGTCATTGTCTGTTACCTCAGTTCTGTTGGTAAAGACAACATCTGTGCCTTGGACTGTTGGTCTGAGTCCTTTATATGAGTAGACAGGGACTTTCTCTGCAGTAAAAATTTTGAACGGAGCAATGAAATGGGTATGGCTTCTTGGCTCCAGCCACAGAAAATACTTCCATGGCTTGAACTGTATGAGTTTAAACAGTAACACATATAACTCAGAGGTGAATGTGCAGTAAAAAAAAGGCAGCATGGGCTCACTTAACATAAACTTGGGTTTTCTCTGCCTCTGAAGTTGTCAGCATGTTTAAGGATACTTTGTGGCCTTGTGCTTCATATTGCCCTCCATTTCATCAATATAATTTAGAGCAGAGATGGGATAACTATGGATATGTTAGTGCAGAAGAAGAAAATATTTGTAGAACATGAACTTAATGGAGCCAGTGCAGATGCAACAGCACAGGGCTAGGCGTGGGGGAGCAGTGAGACTGTGCCAGTGGGCTCCCTGGACAGGTTATACTTGGATTGCTGACACAGTGTATGACACCCTGTCTTTGTTGCTGTTATTTGCATTGACTAAACCGAAAGTAGCATGGGTGTGCCAAATTATGCCATAGTTGCAGTTTTACGTTAATGGCAACTATGACTGGCTTCTCTGAAGTCCTGCTAAGGAGGCAAGTTTCTTCTCTGCTGGGGAAAAAGCATCCAGCTCAAGTAATGGACTTTGGTAGCCAGACCTCTTTAAGTGGCGTTTGACTTCCCTGCTCACACCCCAAAATACTTAAGTCTGTGGTGTGTGAGGTTGTTTTTAGTAGGAGGCCTGGCTTCTTCTGTGGGATTACACAATAGTAACTCATTTTTTGAGAAGGAACTGTCACTTCCTCTCTGTATGGAACCCAACATAATGTAGGCTACCTTGGTGCTGTGACAGTATTAAAATGAAATAATACCATTAATAACACACAGTTTAATCATCCCACTTAAATTTAATCCTATTTAGTTTAATTAGTTTGACCTAATGGTGAATGTCATGTTTCATTTCGTGGGTAACGTATCCTATAGGAAAGAGGAGATTTGGTCTTTTAGCACTTACTCTTTGGGAGCCAGAGTGCAAAGTGATTCATGGTACCTGCTGAGCACAGAAATTACACAACTGGCTTATGAGACTAATCAGGTGCTTCACAAGAGCTGCTGGCAAAAGTTGATGTAGTTTTGGATACTTATTCATAAGTCGGCACTGATAACTGTTTTGAAACAGATGCAATCGGTAAAGGAGAATAAATTTACTTGCTGCTTAATTTAGTGTTCAAGACTTAAAGTAGCATTTGCAGAGGAGCATGGAGGAGAACATTACCCTGTGGATGGCAAAAGCGGCACCAAACTGGTGCCAGTGGCAGCAGTCAGATGCAAAATAGCAACACAGGTGTTTTGGATGACTGGGGCTGCTTTTGTTACACAAATGGCAGAGGTGCCTGGGACTGCAACAGACATCAGAGCAGTGCGAGGAGCACCAGCAGTAGTGGCAGTGAGCAGCAGCACGACACCAGGGATACAAATAGACAAGCAGAAGCTTGTCTGAACAGGGGACGTTCCCTGAGGAACACGGGCAGGTGCGTGATGGCAGGCAGTGTCCTCTGCTTCTCCTGAGCTTCTAGCACGTGGTAGAATGAATGCAGCCATGCAGACAGAGCTCCTGTTCAAGCAGGTGAGCACCCAGGTTTCTGGCTGTGGGATGTGCGAAGGGATGTTCCTAGAGGATGGAGGGATAGACAAGGCAGGCAAGATGAAGGTGTTGCACTGTGTAAGGGAGAGGTTTGACTGTACAGCCCTTGCAGGCAGTGATGATGTGGTTGAGAGCCTCTGGGTGAGGATCAGGGGGATGGAAAACAAAGGAGATGTTGTAGTGGGTGTCTACTACCAATTGCCCAGCCAGGATGATAGCACTGAGTTGTTCTATAGGCAATTAGGAGAAATGTCTGGATCGGTAGCCCTTGTACTTATGTGACATCTCAACTTGCCAGACATCAACTGGGAATATCGTATTGATGTGATGAGCAAGTCTTAAGAATTCTTGAAGTTTGTGGGAAGCAAGTTACTGTTACAAGTACTTAGTGAGCCAACTGTGAAAGATGCCTTCCTAGACTTGCTCTTTGTGAATAGAGAAGGACTTGTGGGGGATATGATGGTAGGTGGCTGTCTTGGCCACAGTGATCATGAAACAGTTGAGTTTAAAATTTTCAGTGTAATTAGAAAAAAGGCCAGCAGAGTTTCTACCCTGGACTTCAGGAGAGCAAACTTTAAGCTATTTGGGGAGCTAGTTAGGCAGAGTGCCCTGGGAATCTGCTTTTGAGGGCTTAGGAGTCCATGAGTGCTGGTCAGTCTCTAAGAACCAACTTTTACAAGCACAGGAGCAGGCAATTCCAGTGTGTTCTAAGTCAAGCAAGTAAGTCTGTACAGCTTGCTGAGGAGGGGACGTGGAGAGGGAGGTGCTGAGCTCTTCTCCCTGGGATACAGTGGCAGGATGCGTGGGAACAGTTCAAAGCTGTGCCAGGGGAGGTTTGAAGTAGACATAAGGAAGCATTTCTTTACTGAGATCGCGGTCAAACATTCAAACACTTCCTGGAGCTGTGGTTGATGCCCCATGCCTGTCAGTGTTTAAGAGGCATTTGGACAATGCCCTTAATAACATGCTTTAACTTGGTCAGCCCTGAATTGGTCGGGTAGTTGGACTAGATGATCATTGTAGGTCCCTTCCAACTGAAATACTGTAGTCTATGCTTATTCTAATTAGGGGAATATATGCCAGTGTCGAGGTTAATTATCTGGCTAAGAAGCAGGTCTCGGATAGCAATTGTTCTGATTTCCAGCTCTGATCTCTGGAGAACAATCACCCTGGCAAAGTTGCAAATGCTCACACAATGATGTTACTTCAATAAAGATATCACAGGCTTAATGAACTTGAGCAATAGCTGGGTTGCAAACATTGATGCAATTTTCAGGCAGTTTTCTGTCTCTAAAAGGTTCTTTGCAAAAGCTTCTTCATTAAGTTTCTGTCATGTGGCACCCTCTGCTACAGAGTTACTCGAGTGTGTTGGCAAAACAGTGCAACTCACACTTGATTTGGGTATTATCACGTTGACTCTAAGCCACCTGGTGACAACCGCCTGTCATTCCTTGCTGACATGTTTTCTCTCAAAGTGCTGAAGATCCTAGAATCAGAGCAAGCAGGGGATCTACAAAGAACTTTCTCAAAGAGGGGGGGGGAATCTTATTACAAACTCCATATTCCTTTTCGTATTGCCTCCTTCAGTCATCAGTGGCAAGTCAGCTTTCTGCAGGAGTTAAAACCTATGATCAAAGGGGCTTTCTGAACTGTGAAGGAGGAATATCACATTCAGGTGACAGATCAGAGGGTAGTGTCTCTGCATTGCCTGTGCTACCTGGCACCCAGCTCTTTTTGCATCTTATTTTCTGTTCCATTTAATTTGTGGAAAACAAATTTGGAATGTAAAGGCTGAGAAAGCAAAAGGAGTAGAACAAAATGGAAGATGAAGTTATAACCTTGCTATGCTTACAGAGCACAGAGGCAGGTGAGATATAAGCCCCAACAGACCAAAAAAAGTGATCATTATGTTAAATCAGCTGCTTCCTGATGTGGCATTTTCCCCTTGGTCTCTTTGCAGGCAGTTCTAGCAGGGATAATCTTGAACTCTGGGTTCTCTGCAATACTGTTTAGCTGAGGGAGTCCGTGACAACTTTTTTCTATGAGATGCTTATTTGGTACTGAAATACTTCCAGATATGAAGTTCATATATATTTTGAGTCAGAATTTGTATGTATCCCTAAATAAAGCACAATGGCTATTTTAATATCATATTATTGAAAAGTTTAACTTTCCATTTTCAAATGACTGTCTCAAAATTCTGTGTAATTTTATTTCTGCAAGGTAATTAAAAGGTTAAGGATCAAAAGGAACATGCTTTACAAAGAAGACACAGCCAAGTGATTTTTCATTAACTTCTGATTCTTTGGACACCTTTAAAATTGATCTTTTATTTCCAGATCAGGATACACTGAATAATTTTTCTTTTATTTCAAAATTGCTAATGAACCCTGGAGTGATAATCCATGCTTTTGGCCAACTAATTCTCACATATAGCACAGAGACCCTTTGCAAATGCTTGCAGAGTCTGCAGAGGAAAACAGATGGGGGCAGACAAGCAGGAAAAATAGGATATGTGAATGACTTGGGAGGAGCAGTGCTGCATGCAATGTTTTGAATGTGTAGCGATTTCTTTTTCTTTAGAACTGACAGCCAAATAATTTTAGTCCTGATCTTACACTGCCTTTATAGTGGTGGTAGAGGATTAACCCTAGTTTCAGGTAAGCAGTACCCCGAGAAAGATTATGCAGTGCTTGTGTTTCTAGGATGGGGGTGTGTGTATGTGCAGGGTTTAAGACACTCTAAGGGCTTGGTGCAGTGGAAGCTGAATGTGGGAGGGTGACAACCAGGTACTGAACACTGTAGTTCTGCTTTCACCAGGTGGTGTCAAAGTGGGGGACAATATCCTCTATAGTTTCTGCTTCAGAGTAGTGCCTGTGCTTACAGGGAGCAAATTCTCCCTTTAAGAGTATTGCTTCCCGCCAGGGGCGCTTGGTGCTCTGTTTGGGCCCCTCTTGCTGCCTTTAACAGCATCTTGTAGGGTTGCTCAAACTGGAGCCACTTGCAGTCATGGATTCAGAGCTCATGCTGATGTATGAGGGTTTATTTTTAAAGCCATGGATGTTTGCAATTATCTTAAGTGTGAACACATGCTTTTTCCTTGTGAAAAGAAAACACTAGCTCTTAATGAGCCTTATTCTTCCAAGCCTGAAATAAATTAAACATGGCAGCATGAGCTTTTTCTGCAGTGATGCAGTGAAGCTGTAAATATTTCTGGAATGATCTAATAATTCTTTTATACTTTTTCTGCAGGCAATAGCACTTCCAAGTGTTTCCCTTTTAAGGCTCCTTCTCCACCCAAATTCCTCTTCCATGCAGTCACTGGTGTGTTTTTGGTCCTCTCTGTTGGCAAAACCCAGGGTGTTTCCCCTTGCACTTAGCACTTGGACAAAAACAGGTTAAGAGGGAAGCTTGATGCCAGAGTCAAGAAAGGAATTTCAGGATGGCTTTACAGATGTGTTGGTTGATTCCAGCCTGAAATTTCTCTCATACATACAAGGTCCCTGGCTCCTGGAAGCTGTAAGCATATTCTGGACAGGAGGCAGCATTGCTGTTTTTTGCATGCTTTCCCTTTGTTCTCAGCTGGCTGAGCTGCAAACAGGGTTTAAGGTTGTGGAAGATCAAGTTCTTGGATGATGCTCTGCCCTAAGGCCACAGCTTCTGAAGATGGCATATGCTTAGCCTCTTGTGCTCAGGAGAGGCGGTGGTGAAGAAGCTATGGCAGAAGGCTGAGCACCAGCCCTGACCTTGTACATAGTGTTATCACCACTAGGGATGCCTATTCCAGCCTGGGCAAATCACTTAAATCTGTGCCTCAGTTTTCTGGTCAGTAAACTCTGGTTAAAGGCTTTCCTTTCATCCGTGTTTCAGACTGCTCTAGCTGTAAATTCCTCAGGGAAGAAAGTTGTACCACAAACAATGACTTGCTAGGAAGGTGACAGGCAAGATTAATATAAGCCAGCTAGGGAGTTTAGAAGTTTGGCTTGTATTTCTCCTCCGAGTCAGGAAGGCTCCCAGGAGCTTGTGCTTTTGGTGTCTGTGTATGTGGTTAGATGTGTTCATTCTTGTATGTGAGATGGCTGGAAAAAAATTGCTCTAGTGTGCTCTCCCTCCTGCTGAGAGGTCAGACATACCAGTAATTATCTCCAGTGTCAGGTCTTGTCAATAAAAGTTTAGGTTGTTTCAAGTAACCCTAGCACAGGGCTTGAGTGCCTACTGTGGCTCTGAGCAGCAGAGATGCTCCTTGTGAACAGTGAGAAACAACAGAAGTGCAAAGCAATATGCAAAGATTTCTCATTATGAGGAATAAAATTTGCAGGAATCTCGCAAGTCTTAAGAGTGAGTTTAAAAAAGGAGAAATGACTAGTTCTGTATTGTCACTTGCTTGCAATGAGTAACTTGATTAATGCTGGGGAAAGCTCTCACCTGGTGGAACAGATGAAGTGTGGTTTTTAGCAGGGCCTAACAGAAGGAACCCCAGACCCGCTGTTTTCTTAATGTCTCTGGTTCATACTTGAGAAAAATGTTTTCTGTGAACTTATTAGCTATTAATTATGTGTCCTTAGGGTGTTCTTTAAAAAAAAGCTTTAATAGCTTTGTTTCAGATGACTGTTAAAAGTACATTGTCAAATTAGGTTTTTATACTATTCTGTATAAAAAGATTTGTGAGCTAGTGTTATAGATGTGGTCTTGCAATCCCCTGCACAATTCATTAAAAATTTTGCCTTGCTTCACTAAGGTTTAACATGGGATAACAGTCCCTCCAGATTTATGGGCTGAAGATTTTGGGGAAATTTTAAAGACAGATGAAATATTGTTATCATGGAATTTTTAGAGTTGGAAGGGACCTCTAGAGATCACCTAGTCCAACTCCTCTGCTGACGCAGGAATGCCTAGAGCACATTACTCAGGACTGCAGCCAGGCGGGTCTTGAAAATCTCCAGAGAAGGGGACTCCACCACCTCCCTGGGCAGCCTGTTCCAGAGCTCTGTCACCCAAACTGTAGAGAAGTTTTGTCTTGTGTTTGAATGGAACTTCCTATGTTCNCGGCCCTCTGGAGTGTCAGCCACCTCTCCCAGTTTGGTATCATCAGCAAACTTGCTGGGGATACGCTCTGTCCCCTCATCCAGGTCATTGATGAATATATTGAACAAGATTGGGCTGAGTATTGACCCCTGGGGGACACCACTGGTTACAGGCCTCCAACTTGACACTGCTCCATTAATCACAGCCCTCTGAGTTCTGTCACACTGCCAGCTCTCAATCCACCTCGCTGTCTGTTCATCTAGCCCATACTTCCTCAGCTTCCTAATGAGGATGTTATGGGAGACAGTGTCAAATGCCTTGCTGAAGTCAAGGTAGATGACATCTACTGCTCTTCTCTCATCCAGCCAACCAGTTATAACATCATAGAAGGCTATCAGATTGGTCAATAATTGGTTATAATACATACTGAATTATTTGTTTCCTTTCTGTAAAAGTAACCTCCTTTATGTGTAAATGATTGATAAATTTAAATTGTCTGGGTTTTTAATGAGTGGATTTTCCATTGGCTGTATTGTGTGAGAAATACTTGCCATGCTATTGTTGATTTTGAATTTTCATCATATTCAGCTACTGAATTCTAGATCAAAGCAGAAAACCAAACCACCTATTTCTTTTGCATTATTTTGGTACAAAGTTATCAGTGTTATGTGGGGTTATGATTCTTCCCACTTTCTAACCAGACTTACTACAGAAGAATGTAAAGAAAAGCTTTGGGTCAATATTATCTTTGGTTATATTGTTTGCTGTAACATGGGAAAGTGTGAGACCCACTGTATTTGATAGGCTGCAATCAGACCTTGCCAGCTGGGTTAATATGAGCACTGTTGGTTGGATCCAGCCTGGGGACAGTCAGTGGCTCTGATACAGTTTTATGGCCAGCCAGAATCCACCTCTCCTACAATATTAGATGCATGGCTCCACCAGAGGTAGCTGGATATTCAATCAATCTGTGTAAATGGTCAATTTTTCATCTGCCTCTTTTGCTGTAAGAACCTTTATAGTATAATAATCTCAGACTCTTTTCCTTCGAGGCACCACTAAACTGCTTTAAGAGTCTTCTCAGTTTGACTTGTCCCTACTTGCGTATAACCCATGTCTCTTGGCTGACTTATTGTCTACCCAGCTCAGGGGCTGACCTCATCTCTCTGAATTGGCTTCTTCCTCTGTGCCCAGGTGAAATCTCCTGGGGACACTACTCATGCAGAGATGTTCAGCTTGTTGGAGAGTAGTTCTTCTGCTGACTCGGACTGACCTTCAGTCAGGTCTAGCCTGTTGAGATGCAGTAACTGGAACACTTGCTGGGAACTGTACTATTTCTTTATAATTTGTTTGGGCCTCTTTTGCAAACAGGTGCTAATAATTTGGCACTCAATTTCCATTTAAATGGAGGCATTAACCTCAGGAGTCCCATGGAGGCCAGCTGGAGTGTGAAGTTAAACACAGTCCTTATTGCTGCACTGTTCTGTGCTGTTGGAGGCAAATAAATCCTGATACCTCTTAATGAGTCATTTTCATTTGTGATGCCTTTGTACCTCTCCCACACCCCACCCCACCCCCAAGCAGCGGGAAAGGGGATAAGCATGCACTCACTGCCCTTATTTCTTTGTACTTTCTCTTCTCTGCCCAGGGCCCAAACATTTCAGCAAATGTCTCAAGATGTCTGAATCTTGCGAAGAGGCCATCAGTGTCCAAGGTGGAAGATGGTAGCTGGACAATTATGTACCATTCTCCAGCTGGATGCTACCAGGGCTCCTGGGAAACCAGTTGTCATTGCTAGCAGCAGAGAGGTGCAGGCTCTGGCTGTGGCTGAGAAGGAGAATGGGCAAATGGGCAAAATGGATATGGCTGCCAGATCAGGAAACCTAGGCTTAATTCCCGGCTCCAATGGGCAAGGTCGTTGAGGGGACTTTCTCACTTAGTACATGATCACTTTCCTCATCTGTATGGGAAGGGTAACAGCATGCCTCTCCATAAAGCTTAGAGTAGACTATCCTT
Source organism: Burhinus bistriatus (assembly GCA_013397275.1). Lineage (NCBI taxonomy): Eukaryota > Metazoa > Chordata > Aves > Charadriiformes > Burhinidae > Burhinus > Burhinus bistriatus. The sequence continues at coordinate 507,688 of VYXH01004354.1, read as the reverse complement.
TGCTTTTTACCTTGTGCTTTGTTCCCCGGTGTGGGTAACCTGGGAAGCTGCACATGGATGTAAGCTGCATCCTCGTGCCAGGTTAATCAGGGTGCCACTGACACCTACCAGTCTCAGAGCACTATTGCTGCTGCTTGTGCTTTCTGGAGCTTCCGGACTACCTCAGCTGTGCTTCATTCACACTGGTCTTCATGTTCCTATCACAAAGCTGCTGAAATGAGCTAAAACATGCTTAGAGGAGTGGCAAGTGTGAGTTCCCCCTCTCCAGCATCCCAGGATACTCAGTGCTCAGGCCCAGTCAAACCAAAGTGAGCACAGGTGGTATCAAAAGGAACTACAGGATCTTCTAGTGTGTTTCTCCATTCCTATCACAAATGCACTTTCTCTTTAGCCTGGGGGCATGATGGTGCGGTCTAGCTGACCTCAGTAATTCCTCCCAGCCCTGTCTCCTGGGGATCTGAGATCTTGCCAGCCTGGTACCCCTCTCCCATGAGGGGCTTGTCCCACAGAGGCAACTGATATGGCTCTCTGTGCCTGCAGCATCTGCAAGGGGCAAACTGTACTTGCTATGTGCCAACATGTGGGCAAATCCCACATCTCTAAATAATACAAACTAGTGTCTCCACTTGGGCTCATCTGTGCTCAAGGGAGCTTGCCATTCTCCTTTGAATTCCTTGGCAGAGATGTTCTCTAAAAATAAGACCCTAACTGAAGCCAGCTGCTTGCCCTTTCCATTGGTTTTCTCATTCCAATCAAATTTGTTTTGCTCTGGCAGAAGTTTCTATCCCATAACTACTGGCTTCCCTGATACTGATGCCATGTAAGGAATTGACAGACCTCTGGGGGGGAAAACCCCAAAATCTGACACCAAACTTGATGGCTGCTTCGAACTATAAAAGTTATCTTGGGTGTTAGAGGTTTTTGGTTAGAGGCATGAGTTTTTTCCTTTGCTGTTTTCTTCCACTAGAGATGTAATGGTCTCTCTTACGCAGCTGACCATGCTCAAGAGTTCAGTAGTGCAGGGTCTCAAATGAGTGCCTCACACCTGTCAATAACCTGACCCAGAGCCCCAGCTCTTGTGCTGGGCACAAAGTCTAGATTCAAGAGGGACTGCTGCTAAAAGAGTTAGTTACAAATGGCTGTTCTATGGGGAGGAGGAGGCTGCAGGTCCTCTTAGGTGCTGGCCCCATGGTTTACTTGACCTGAGTAAGGCAAGATAGCAGTGTAGAAAGAGGGTAGAAGGAGTAGGCACCGTTTCTTTAAGGAAGGAGGACTCAAGTGATCAATCCCTGCCTTGGCCCAAAGAAAAGCAGTATCTCAAGGGGGGAAAACTGAGCCTTCAGGCTGGGAAGGTTGGCATGTAAACCTCCTTTTCATCCCTGTAGCCTTGATAGAAGCTGCCTCCAGCCTGTTCCTTTGGGGGAATGAAGCCACTCCACCAGTTTCACTGCCTGCAAATTCTTGGTGTGGGCATGCTTCCTGCAGAAGTTTGAGTCAGGCTCTTCCAGAAACTTTGCTGTTAAAACCAAAAGATGGCTGGACCCAGGGCCATGGGGCTGTGCCTGGCCTTTGTTAGATTTTTCTTCTGGTTGCCTGCTTTATTCTTGGCTGTAGGCTGTCTGTAATGGATGGCATCCCAACACTGAACTTCAGGGTGTTGGCAGGCAGGAAAAACACTCTCTCCTGATACAGCTAAGGAAGGAGTATGATTCTGAGTTTGCAGCAGAGAAAGCAGTGCAGAGAAGTGCCTTTTGAGTTCCTGTGAGATCCGATGTCTGTCCCTGAATTAAGGCTTTGAGAAATCACAGGATGTTCTTGCTCTGAGAAGCTGAGCTGTCCATCACTTTGATGTAAAGAGATTAGTGACTAGGTTAAAATGGAGCCAAGGGAGCCATTGCCATAATTGCTGCATTTCTTGAGTCAGTAAGATGCAGTGATATGCTTATGGAAAATGATGATGGCTATTATTTTTAGTGCAGGAGCATTTCGAGGCTCTGATGCACCAAGTGCTCCACGGAGACAACAGACAATCACATTCTTCAAGGACATATAGAATCATAGAACAGTTTAGGTTGGAAGGGACCTTAAAGATTGTCTTGTTCCAATCCTCCTGCCATAGGCAGGGATGCTTTCCACTAGACCAGGTTGCTCAAAGCCCCATCCAGGCTGGCCTTGAACACCTCCAGGGATGGGGCCTCCACAGCTTCCCTGGGCAACCTGTTCCAGTGCCTAACCACCCTCAGAGTAAAGAATTTCTTCCTGAGATCTAATCTCAATCTCCTCTCTTCCAGTTTGAAGCCATTACCCCTTGTCCNCTGTCCAGGTCCCTCTGGATGGCATCCCTCCCCTCCAGCATGTTGACTGCACCACACAGCTTCATGTTGCCAGCAAACTTGCTGAGGGTGTACTTGATCCCACTGTCCATGTTGCTGACAAAGATGTTAAACAGCACTGGTCCCAGTACCAACCCCTGATGAATGCTACTCACCACTGATCTCCACTGGGACATTGAGCTGCTGACCACAACCCTTTCAGTGCAGCCATCCATCCAGTTCCTTAAGGTCAATCCTCAGAAATATTCTGTCAGATCCCTCTGCTTGCTGCATCATGGCTCTTGCATGTTTGTGTTCCAGGCTAGAGAGCAAGGAACTGGTCCTGACAGTGCCTTAACTGCTGTCTGTGATGCCCTTGCTTCCTCTGTTTGCATTTTCAAGACAAGCTGCAAGGTGATTGTTTCCTAGGCTTCTGCTTCACCTGCAAAGCAGGCTGGCTCATAAAGGAGGGCTGGTAACTGAACTCTGGGGAGTTTCATTTAGCAGTGGGCGGCAGGGAATGGTGCAGCTCTTCGCTGCTATCTGTTCAGTTTTGTACTTGGGGCCTCTCTGGGAACTGGGGTGGTCTCCCATGGGTTTTGTGTGAACTTGCTGAGGCTGGAACAGCTCTGAGCTACTTGCATTATCAATGATGGCTGAGCTAACCCAGGGCACCATTGTTCCTGTGGCATCTGAGCCTCCCATGGTTGGACTGGTGGCTTGATGCTCTTCCATTTTCAAGTCCAAATGGGACTATGAGCTCAGGCTAGCTGTAAAGTGTGGGCCCAAGTTTCACATTGGTACTTGTATCTTGAGCTTGTGAAGGCTGCAGAGAGTGAAAGTGTGTTTGTGAAACCCCAAATCTTTTGAAACATCAGTGGTAAAGGAAGCCCCAGGTTAGTTTCCATCTGGTCTTTGGGTGACTGTTCAAGTTGTATCATTTCAGTCTGAACTGGCTCACACGCTTCTGTTTACAAGCCAGCAAGGCTTTCTTGCTTCATTAGCACAAATAATCAACTATTGGCACAGTGCCCCTTATGGACTTTAATGTCAATTTTTATTGGGATTATTGATTGTTAATCAGTCACTCATATCATTACTAAGAGGAAAACCTTTCATTTGGCACCAGTCTCTGTCAACTCAGCTTTTCTTTGAAATCACTGTGAATCAGCTTAGCAGATGGGTTGCCATTTGATATTAACAGCACCCCTGTCTCTGCCACTTTGCAGACTATCAGCAATGGGTTATCCACGGGTGAGCCTGGAGAGCATGTGGCCACCCCTTGCGGACTTCACATTCACATGGCACTGCTGCATGTGTTCTGCATACCATAAGGAGGTAAACAAGAGTGGAACTGGGACTTCAGTCCTTTTTCTTGAAGGAAAATTTTTCCCCAAAACAAATGCTTTACCCTTCAAGACAGCATCTGTTTGCAGCGTATGGGGAAACAATATCTAGGACTAGATTGTGTTTAAAGAGCTAAGTCGCAAAGTGAGGAAGGTACAGAAGCTTTCTAACTCCTGGGTGATGCTGGTAAAAGGTGTTTTACTAAGATACTTTGGGTCTGAAAACTGACTTCTGGATGAAAATGAAATTTTTGGTAGGAGTGGGGGGTTTTTTTCCACATAACTTAAAATTATTATCAGAGAACCTCAATCTTGGATAATGTCATTGCAATCAAGTCGGCTTTTAACTTTGCAGTTTTTGGAAGGGGAAACATTTTGGCCCCTCTTCTGCACATGCTTAGCACATTGTCTGGGCTGCATAAGCCTCCAGGTCTCCACCTTGGCAGCAGTCGTTCAGTGAGCAGAAGGGTTAGAAGGACTCATTTCATGCTGTTTCTCAGGAGTCGGAAATGGCTTCATCCTGTCTCCTGTCATCCATGGTCATTTCTATTCGACCCTACAAATATCAGTGAATGAGCAGATAGCTAATAGGAACCTCCCTGTGCATCAAGAAAGTGCTGTTATCTAAATAGAAAAGGACCTTTTAGACTACAAAGGACTGTGGAGGAAGTCAGAAGAGGGAATCTCCTCCAGGAGAGATGAGACAGCATCATATGCTGACATCCACTGAATTCATTTTTAGAAGTGGGGCACTTCAACATCTTCATTTTTAAACAAATATGTAGTGGTTCACAGATAAAGCCTTGGGAGCTCAGTATGCAGTGTCATCTGTGACATTGTAAAATCCATCAGGTAGAAGGATTTTGGGAGGAAACTCTTTAAAAAAAAAAAAAAAAAAAACACAACCAAAACCAACAAAAAACAACCCCCAAAAAACCAAACCAGTTCCTGAATTGCAATTATCAGACATAGGATTTTTTTCTCCTCCTCCCCAGAGTAAAAGGGAGCTTTGATGCTAGAGCTGAGGACAAAATAGGCAGGAATGTGTGGAGAATTAAATAGCTTGACAGTGCTCCTGTCTCTCCCAGCTGCAGAATTTGGTGCACTTCTCAGTCTTTTAAGCCTTTGCAGCCCCTGCGGGTGGGGACAAATGAAATTCACTTTGATCTGAGGCCAATAGTGACAGGAGCTGCATTGTACCACATGCTTGTCTCAGGAGATTCCTTCATGCTGGTTCTTGTCCTGCCTATTTCAGAGAAGAGAACTGAGACAAGACGTGCTCAGGAGGGACTTGATGTTGGGATAGCTCCCACAGCTCTGGCGAGAGCTCAAGCCTCTCTCTCTGCCTGGTACCTGATCCTCGGTGCTAGTGTTCCTGCTAGTCAGACCTCTGAGCAGGGCTGCAGCCTGGGACTCTTCCTGCGTTGCTTTTGGCATGCTTGTCAGCACTAGGTGTGCCCACGCACAAGGCTCAGCTCTACTCTTAAGCTTTAGCTAGTTTCCAAATGCCACGATAGCAATAGATGGGAGTTCAAGTCTGCAAGTGGTTGAGTTCGCTCTGGTTTCAAGATAAATCTTAGTCTCAGGGACCCTCATGTGAAGGGCTTTCTTTGTGATTGCCTCACATTACAAATGCTTGCTCGTGGCTGGTTCAAAAACAATGTTATATGAGCAAATCAAGTATTTTCCGCTAACAATCCTTGAGACAAACTACTAGTTATCAGCCTCAGGCCTACATGATGCAATTACATGGGACCATGGCAGTCTATACTTTGTATATAACTCACAGTGGCCTTCTGGGAACAGGAAAAATCTAATTTTATTAGGTTCATTATCTTTTTCTCAAGAATTAATAGCTTCTGAGACTCTTGGCCTAATGTGGCTGATTTTATACTGTAATTGAACAGCATCAGGAAAACTGCTGTCTTGATCAAAACAATCCACAAACTTTCCTCACCAGTTAGTGAGGGTGCTCTGTGTGTGCATGAGAGTGACTTGACTTTTCACCTGCTTGGGAAGGCAGCTGCTGCTGCCCAGATTGAGTACAGAGTTCCCTGTGGGGTAGGGCATTTAACTATTTCTTTGATTTTAAGTCTTGTGGGACAACTAGAGAAATTGGGGCAGTTGAAATGGCTGTCTTATGCTTTGCATGGAGTATGTGGGAGGAGCAGTTTTCTTCTGAATTTCCAAGCTACTGCATGATGCTAGGTGTCTGGCTACTAAATGATGCAATGTTTGGCTACTGATAAGACATGAACAGATTCCCCATGTGTGGGAGCTTCTGTTGGCTGAAACTGCATAAGCTGGAACTTTTGGAGCTTGTTTTCGCATACTGAAAAGCTGTATAGAAGGACATGTGTTACCTAACTGGATATTTCAGGCAGGAAGATGCTGTAAATGCATCTCTTAAACTGTAGTCTCCTTTGAAAGAGCAATAGAGAGGAGGAGGGGATTTATTATCCATTGAGGTATTGCAGCTCTGAGGGACAGGCTTCCTCTGTTTAATTTTTTTTGTAGATAATTTTTTTTGTAGCCTTTGCAGTTGTCTTCTGGACAATACAACCTCAATGCCACTAGAGGCTGGAATAGAGTGGAGAGATGATAGCTGCCTTCTGGGAAACCAAACAGGAAAGAGGCTAAAAAGCCAAGGCTGGTATGTGGCTGTGCTGATACGCAGCGAGAGGAGTGAAGGAACTTCCAGGGCTTTGTTATAATTCTCCATAGGCCCTTCCGTGTGTTCAGCCAGAGGCAAAAGAAACACTGGGGACAAGAGCACCTTCATCAGAAGGGAAGACAGATGAAAGTCTCTTAGGTGAGAATAGGCAAACTAAGCACTAGGAAATAGGTGTGTCCTGGTTTCAGCTGGGATAGAGTTAACTTTCTTTAGTAGCTGCTGTGTTTAGTATGAGAATGTTGATAAACACATACTGCTTCAGTTGTTACTAAGTAATGCTTCTACTAAGTCAAGGACTTCTTAAGCTTCCCACAGAAGCTGAGAGGGAGCAGACAGGACAAGCTGGCCCAAGGAATATTCCACACCGTAGATGTCATGCTCAGTATATAAATGGGGGTTGGCCAGGGGTCAAGAATCTGAGATTGCTGCATGGGATGGGATGGGCAATTGATCACTGGGTGATGAGTGATTGTATTGCATCACTAACTTTGTATATTATTTTACCATTATTATTATTTTCCCTTCTGTTACCATTCTATTAAACTGTCTTTATCTCAACCCATGAGGTTTTTTCCTTCCCTTTTCTCCCTCTTCTCCCTACCGTACTGGGGAGCGGGAAGGGGGAGAGCGAGTGAATTGGCTGTGTGGTCCTAGTTGCCGTCTGGGGTTAAACCATGACAAGGTGTCATTGAACGTGTTTGGGCTTGATTTCTTCCAGGGGAAGGATGCTTTAGATCTATGTGTTTGTAAATAGCAGCACTAAAACTTCCTTGCTTATGGTTGGGATGAGTTCTTGGCCCAAACTTGCAGAAAGGTAGGCGATGCTCATCTGTGGTGCACTTGCCTCTTGCTGACCTCTTCTTCCCATTCATTTCACAGCCACTTTATTAAAAATACAGCTCCTGTCTAGTGATATGGATTTAAACTGAAAGACACTTTTCAAGGATGACTGCATCCCAGCCTAGATATTAAGAGAGCTGTCCACTGAGTGCACATCCTCACTGCAGGGAGGAGGGAGAGAAACCTTCTCCATGGGGCAGTGTCAGCACCTGTGAGAAGAAAGCTTCCTTGCTGAAAGGAGACATCAAGGGTTTCAGTGTTAATCTGGACTGACTTTCAGCATGCTCCATTGCTATTTTAGAGAAGCAGCACCTGAGTGCCTGACACTTGTAGACAAAGACCCTGCTTTGCTAAGGACAAAGAGGTGGCTCTGCCCCAATAAATTCAGCATTTGTGTTAGGGGATGACAAGTGAGTCCAGGCCAGAGATAGCAGTTCACAGCTGGTTCTTAGCTAAGTGTCCACAGCAGCAGCACATCTGTGTTGTCTGGATGGGCTCTGCTAAACTCTTCCCTGTGTTTCCCCATGTTCCTTTAATGCCTCCCTGCAGAGCAGTAAGTGTGAGGGATGGTCTCACCTCTGCACAGTGTCTGTGGTGGTCTCTGCCTGATCCAGCTTCATCGGCCATGGTATAAACTGGAGATCTATGAGTTTGCTGGTGGTGTAAGATGGTGATGGTTGCCTGAGATGACCAAAGAGTGGAGAAGAAAAGAGGGAGTTCTTTGGAAATAGCTACAAACTGAAGCTATGGAGGAGCCAGGAACACCTGCCTCTGCTGCTAGCTGCTATGTGCAGGAAGAGGCATTACACAACTGTTGGAAAATCTTCCCTTTTTTGCTGTTGTGCTGGCCACTCAGAGTTGGCTAGATTGTTGCAAGCTGTGGGAAAACCAGCTTTGCTTTCCACACCCAGCTTCTCTGACTCTCCTGGTTCTTGATGGTAAGATTATTGGGATTAGATTAAAATAAGAAGAATGAACTGGAGGTAGTGAGGGGAAAATACAATGAAGCAAGCCTTTCCTTGAGCTTCAGGGCTTTGTGCACCAGGAACATGTGCATCATCCTAAGGCAAAGAAGTCTGTCAAGCTTGAGACAAGCCAAGAATCTGTACCTAAGTTACACTACACAAAACATCACAAGCTGCAATTGGATATCTGAAATGAGATTAGGGTGCAGCCAGGCTTTATACATCCTTTGGGTAGAACCCTCTGAACTCTTTGTTAGTTCTAGTCCCTTTGGGAAGAACTACTTTGGAGTTTAGAGTCCCTCTGTGTAGATTATGTGGGGTTGAGATAAGTTGCTGTTGCTGATCTATAAAGAAGTTCTTGGCTTTTGCAGCTCTGAGCCTTTGGGCCAAATTTAGCAGCATTCTATAGTAAAGGAATGAGCTGAGTCTGAAAGGTTGAAGTGTATACTGGGACAGTATCTCATGGAGACCGACTTCTGAATTTTAAGGGCTTTTGCCTGAACGTCTGGGCAGAAAAAGAACAGGAATGTTTACAGGAGTGTCAGGAATGGAAGATGTCACTGACACTGGAAAAGTGAAGGCACTAATGATGGAGAAAAGCAGGGCCTGATGAGTCACAGGCCACAGAAGTAAAATTTTAAAGAGGAATAATGGAACAAAGTGATTAAAAGGAAACAGCAGAAATAACCATCAGCGGAGATTAATCAATTTTAGTGTCTGAAAGAACTGTTACATCATCTAGGCTGTTCTGTCTCACGCAGGCTCTATAGTGTTAGATCTGTTGAGCCCTGCTCTGATCTCGGTGCAGGTGTCTTCCAAGAAGGCACCCAGGACCCTGACTCCAGGATCTCAGTAGCAACAGAATCCTCCAATTACTACTTTGGGCAGCCTGTTCCACTGGCTGACTGCCCTCATTGTAAAAATGGGTCCCTTGTTCTCTTCTAAGCTTATGTAATTCTGCTGTCCAGCTACTGCTTCATGTTCTGTCTTGTCAAGGAGCAACCTGGCATCCTGTGCTAAATAAGAGACATCTTCTGGTCTGATGTTTCCCTAAATAGCTCCAAGGCCTACCATTGTTGCTTTAAGTGCTCTCCTGTGTGACCCGCAACCCAGCTGAGTAACATAAAATTCTCATGTAATGTTCTAGAGAGCATCTGGTTGATCCAGCCATGAAACAGTCAGTTTTCCTTCAAACCTGGTACAAAATGATGATGGCACTCTCTCCGTTTGAAACTATAAATACTGCTGTGATTGACACTCTCTAAAACATAACCAAAATTCTGGTTGGTCCTATGTAAAAATTAAGATAGCATTTCTGTGGGTCCAGTGCAGAGGAAGGCAGTGCCTCAGGGTTTGGCAGTCTCTAGGGAATCCTGGAAAGAATAAGAAAGGAAGTGGTTACTTCCTATAAGGTTAAGCATCCTTTAGGTGTGGAGTTAAGAGGCTGCAATCTGTTTCCCGTGAGACCCTGGATAAAAAGTAATTCCTTGATTCTGTAGAAATGAAGCTTTGTGATTCACTGATGTTAGCAGCAGAGCTAATAAGACAGTGAGATCAGAGGGGCAATTTCACTCACCTTGGGAACCAAAGAATTTAGATCTAAAACTGGGGAAAAGGTTGTTCAGCAAACAAAAGATAAGCCATACCACAGCAAGAGTGTGAAGATCTGTCTGGAAGCTGTGGAGACCTTTGCAGGAGAGCTGTGCACGGGGTGGGCTGCCCGTGAACTGCTGCAGTGAGCATGTCAAAGGCAGGGGAAGGTCAAGCTGGCAAAAGGGTTAATTGCCTGTGACACTTCACAAGCGCGATCTGGATGGCTGAAACATGCATTCGCAAAGTTAGCCCTTGCCATGCTACTATGTATGGTGAGAGGTCCCTTTGCATTGTTGCTTTGTAATGCTTTCCCAAATGCAGTGGTGTAACTTCAGGGATACTGCACAGGCAATAAAAGTAAGCGTTGATGGAGCACACAATGTCATGGCAATAACAGCTGGCTGTGCCGGTGCTACTTGGATGCTCAGCCCTGCACGGCCATCGGGATGCCTACCCCAGTCCTGACTTGGAGTAGGTGGCAAATGGAACTGGTTTGCCCCAGAGGTGCAGGGTGATGGGGGGGCCTGGGGCTCAGGGCTGGCAGCCGCTGGGTGGCAATGTTGCCTCGCACAAGTCCTGAAGGAGCTGCATTGATCTGGGAGGTAAAAAGGGACTGCTTCCAGGGGCAGAGGTTTTGAAATGGCACTGGTGCTGGCGTTCTCATATCGCTTTGGCCGGTTCCTTCTGTCATTAGTGAAGAGAGGCATTGCATGGAACCGTGAGTGTTCTCCAGCGAGGAATGGCATGTGAAGCCTTCAGTTTGGGAGTTTTTCTCATGGAACAATAGACCGTGCCATTTTCCCAGCCTGCAGTTGACAAAGATGTGATCGGCCACCCCTCAAGGTTACAGAGGAATGCTTGAGAGCAGAAGGCAGATGCATCCCAAACCTCCTTTGTGTTCTTGGGTGTACCGAGATGGCCTCAGACCCTGTTTTATGGTCCATTTTGCATTGCACTGGGTAGTCAAAGGATAGAGATGCAAAGACTATCAGCAAGGGCTGGGCTTTGTTTTTTTGCTCCCTTTTCAAGTCTGAGCTGATTAATGTGAAAGGGAGAAGTCTGAGAAACACTAGGCAGAAGATAACATGCAGAGAGAATAGGAAATGACACTTCTTTGGACTGTGCTCAGAGTTTGCAGGTTGCCTTCCCGAAGATTCAGTTTTGGACCTCCTTCACAGCTTAGATACAGCTCAGGGGCATCTTCTGTCCTGTCTCCCAGGGCCACGATGACAAGTCCAGAGAGTTCACAAAGAGAAAGAAATGAATAGAAAAACTTTGTGTGAGATCAGCAAATGAAAAGTCAACCACTTGACCTTCTTTGAACTTATTTCAAATCTATCAGGCATGGAGAAAATTGAGACTATAACTCAGGTTGCTCCTATTGGTCACATTACCATTTCCATTACACTGGGCTGTTTGTCTTAATTGAGTTGGAGCCTGTCCTGTGACTAATTGCCAGGTCATGCTGGCCCTAAATTAAAGAACAGTGGGTTTTATTTTTAACAACTTGAAAGTCTAGTTACTTCCTCCAAAATTCTGTATCTTTTTCTGGAAAGCTAACAAGTCTACCAAGTTCAAACCAACCCATGTTTTTATTATTGCGATGGTTATATATATTTCAGTAGTGCCCACACATAAAATGGCCCTGGAGGCTAGTCTGAGCCCTTAGAGGTCACAGTGTAGACAGAAGAAAGGCAAGAAAACTGCTTTCTGCTCAAACAAGCTCCTTGCAAGTTTTTAAAAGAGGAAGAGGAGATAAGTAAAAGCTAACATAGGTTTATCAAGAGTGGACCGTGTTGGATGCATCTAGTCTCTTTCCTTGTGGGGTAGTAGACCTTCTGCACAAGGGAGGACAGTCAGGTACTCATAGCTTTTGAATTCAGCGGGCCTTGCGTTTTGCATGACAGTTTCATGAGCTGCTCTTAGAAATATGGTCCAAACAAAGCTATGCAGAGGTATGCAAAAATGATTTGTGCCTGAGAGTAATCAACAACAGTTTCCTGTAAAAGTATTGTGTCAGTTCTGCAGAGCTGGTGTTAGCCAATGTTTTCATCGGTAGCTTTGATGGACTGGAAAGTATGTAGAGAGAACAGGTGAACTGCAGAGCAGCTGCAAATATGTCAATGAGAGGGTCAGAATTCAAAATAATTGTGACAAACTGGAGGATACTGGAGGATACTGGAGGAGAAAATGTAGACCAATTGAATAGGGAAATGTGCTGAACTGCCAGAAGGGGAACACGTGACTGAGCAGGGGAGCAGTGGGGTTGAAGCAGATCAAATGCCCAATGAGTCAGCTGGGGGCGGGGGGGCGTGGTGGTGTGTGATCTTACAGAAAGAGCAGAAGCTAGCCAGAGGTGGGTTCTGTAGAAGACAGAAAGCTATCGTTCTATTCTAGTCAGCACTCCTGGGGTTCTCAGCTGCTGCACTGGATCTGGACACCTAACTTCAGGACAGAGCTGACTAATGGGTGTGAGCTATAGGAATGCTCGGAGGGCTGGTAAGTATGACCTGTGAGGGAAGATTGAGTAAAATGTGTGTTTAGTGTAGAGAAGACAGAATGGGAGATGATAGCAGCCTTTAAGTATGTAAAAACCTACTATAAAGAAAAAATGATGTCTTCTGCACCTGTGGTGAACAGTGCAAAGCCTACACTGATACAGCCTCATTCCTCTGCCTTGTTTCCTGAAAGCTGTATGAACAGAATTTATTTCAGACTTATCCTTTTCTGTCTGATTGAGGAAACTGGCAGTGTGGGGCCATGGAGCATGAGTATATTTTCTTAGCAGTCTGGCTGTAAGTTTAACTTTAGTTCAGCCTGTCTCACCATCTGCTGGATGCTCGTGCCTAGGACATTGCTGTGCGGCTTGGGGTGTACAGCCTGTTTCAGTCCCAGTGACACTACTCACAGTGATATTGCTAATCAAGCATGCCTGCCATCCTAGAGCTCCAGGGAGGTTTCATCACAAGGAATGCTGAAAGGGGTGTTGTCATATTGAGGCACCTCTGAAACAGGAGTTCCTTCCCTAGCCTCAACTCTTGCTCCAGCAGCAACCGATGAGTCCTTGCCATCAAATTCTGTCTGAGATGAAGGAGCTGTGGGAGCAAGGCCCTGAGTTTACTGTGGCAGGGAGTCCCGTGTGCTCCTCCCCTGTGCTGGTGGTATCATCTCCCAGAGGTTATTCCTCATCAGGTGAGATCCTGGGGTGGGAAACCCACAAACAGAGGTCTAAGAAGGACTCTTTCTTGTTGGGGATGCAGCCTTATGTGAAACACAAGCACAATAGCTATACATTAACCACTGCTGCTGTGAAAATATGCTGGCAGCAGGGACCTAAGCAAGGGCTGGACTACAGGATTTGGAGAGATTCTGCCAGTTTGTAATGGGCTTCACCTGCTCCTGTGCTGAGCAGCCTGCAGAATGGTGACACAACCCATTGCTGTGCTGCAGGGAGGTTTACACAAACAGATGGTTCTTGCTGCTTCCCTCCAGCCTGCTTTGTCACCAGCGTGAGTGCTTAGTTGGGGTTACATGTCTCAGAATAGCTCTGCTACTAACCCTAGTCAGATGTGGATGCTACTGGTTTGACTCAGCTAGGCCTGTGAGTGGAAGGGTTTATTTTTATTGTGGGTCTGAGCTGCAAGCAAATAGCATTATAGTTACATGTACGGCAGGCCCCTGCCAGCCCTCCCTGTTACCACTGTGTCCATGTCCTTTCCATTAGAAGGGAAACTGCATTTCTTTCATGGTCTTTGTTTCTATTTGTTTTCTCTGCTAGTACATCTATCTAGCTATTCCCTCAATAGGTTGAGATGAATACTAACATCACACCCATTAAGATCTGTCAAATCCTTCGGATTGTGAGAGGGTTTGAGATCACTTTGTCAGGCACTGATAGGACAGGCTAGAAGGGGAATAGCAGTAGCTGTAAAAGAAAGAGCACAACTCCATCTCCAGCAGTAGGCAGGGAAGCAAGGTTGAAATGCAGCGTAACTGTGTGTGTAATATGTGCAGCAATGCTAAGTGCTCCTGTAAATCTGCTAGCTGGACTCTCATAGTAAGGAGCTTTTAAAGGAAAAAAAACAAGGAATCAAGTAGATAGTGGATTCTGTTCATAAATTAAGCCTGGCCTGCAGAATGTCTTTAAAAGTAGACCAATGAATAAAGTTCAGTCAGGCAAAGGGCAGTGGATAGGGGAAACTGCTTAACATGAAAAGGGACTGTTTAATCCAGTGATATGGATTGTTCAGTTCATTAAACAAATACAAGGCCCCTTGGTTCCCTTGGTGGCATCCTTATGCCTCTGTGGGGATTTCCTGCATAGAATGGTTACTGGGATGTCTGTTGGAGAATGAGAGCAGGGGTGAGCAGTGGGTGTTTGTTAGTGTAGAGGGGACCTGAGCTGGGCTGGTGGGGAAAAGGAAAGGTGCTTCCTTCCTTTTTTTTTTTGTTACGTGTATGTGCCCTGGGGTAGGCCATCAATAAAGCAATATTCTTGTACCTCTTTATCTGCAACTGAAAAAGCCTCCAGTCATTTAGTTTGTTGCTAAGGGGTGTTCAGTCATTGCTTTATGGGAGGGACATGGTGGTGAGGTGGGCAGCGTCAGGAGCTGGAATAACAAGAGGCTGGGAGCTATAAGATCTGGTGTCTTCCCTTCCTGAGCTGCTGGTTTATGCCCAGCCCTCGACTTGCCTGTGGCTTAAAGGCAGTACTCTAGACCTGGTGGTATTAACCAGAGCGAGAGAGTGCCTCAGCTTCTGCTCTGGCCAAAGGGCCATCCTTACCACAAAATGAGTCTCAGCAATGGATGCAGCTTTATCTGCAACATGAGGAACACGGAGGTCTAAGCTCTGTGATCCAACCTCATGTCCTTAGCTCAAAGATTTGTACTGCACTTGGGAAGAACTGACTAGGTGGCTATGGACTGTGTAACTCTCACAGGAGCCGTCAGCCTGTGCTTGGACCCTTGCACCCACTGCCATGATTGGCTGTTACTAGCCCAGCAACAGCCAAATTTTGTCACCCTTGAAACTTTTAGTTAGCTCCAGCCCAAAAGCTGTTAAGGGTTCATTTTTTGACTTTTCTCCCTTGCGCTTATTCTAAGCCCTCGGCACTGAAGTATGCTGGACTGCACCTTCAGCTGCTGCTGCCATCAGTTATGGTACACTGTGGTCTGATGTGCCAACACACCCTGATAAAACAGGACCCTGAGCGGGAGGCTTGGGTGCTTTGCTAAGGGGTGCCTTAGAACCGACTGGTGGGGTGGGGGGAGACAATTATAGCTCATCAAGACCTTGCAAAAGCACATTGACAAAGTTGTCTATTCTGTTTGAGCCGTCAGTTTGCAGGAGCAATTGCTGCCACAGCAGGGAATAAATTTGGTGAGCGGTTGTGCCCTCCTGTTCCTGACGTTACCCTTATGGTTCTCACCTCTCTTCTCTGACATTGGTTATCTGTACTACCAGCTACACATCCATACTCTAGCCAGCTTTGCTGGTGTGTAATGAAGCCATTACGATCTCTCCCAAGCGAAAGTACTGTATGCAAACTTTGGCAGTCTTGCTGGCAAACTTCAGGCCTTGGCAGTGAAATTAACCAATGATGCTGTCGGATCTGGGGTCTTAACTTGATGAGGAAACTAATACTGCAGCGCTGTCTCTGCTACCGAAATTGCTCATGCTGAGCTGTGAAGCTATAGCTGCGTTCTGGTAAGTGGCTGTGTGTGTTTAGCTTGACACAAAGTAGAACGCTGTTATTGCTCAGCCACTCTATGTTGTGCATCAAAGAGTCTCAGTGGAAATGATTCTAACGTGAAGTTGCCTGTGACTTCTTGTGGTGAGTTCTGAGAGCTGTTATGCAAAGGAGAAATAAGACACAATGGTTATCTATAATACTGTATTAACTTGGAGTTCAAGTTTGTGGTCTAACTATATTGCTTTGCTATCTGTACTGGAGTGGAGTGAAACTGGTGGCTGCAAGTTGAGGAAAAGCAGGCAGTGACTGGCTTTCATGCGAGTTCTGCTCCCAGGGTAGACACGCATAGCTCATGCCCCTGTGCTCCGAGACTTTTACCTCCAGTGGAGTTCAAAAGCAGCTTTTGGTAGCTGTCTACTGTCTTCAGGGGGCTTTGTCCGAAGCCTGCAAAGATCGGAGGTACGGCATGGATATCTGTTACAAATTATTCTTTCTTGCCAGCCCCCATGTCGTGACTGCTGGACAGGAGAAGAGCAGTTTCATTTCCATGTTGGCCATAGCTGTAAGATAAGCAGGAATCAGCTCTTACTTCAGAGTCCCTGTTGCATGAGATCTGATAGCACTTTGTGGTGTTATTACAACTCTGCTGAATTCCGTCTGACATATTCAGTTCTGAGGTGTCTTTGGGATGAGCTAATTCCTGCTGCTTTGAGACTCAGCAGACCTGTTTATTATCTGGGAAAGCCTGGTGTTATGTTTGGTCTCAGCCTTGCTATCTTTAGTTCTCCATTGGGAGAAAAAGGGAAGAAATGTGCAACTCGGGATGGGGGGGGAACCCCTCCCCACCTTTCTGGCAGATTAGTTGCTGAAGATCTGCCTGAGCTATCCAATTCTAGCTGGCATTTCCTCCTGGGACTTGCTGTGCTACAGAGCAGCAGCAGCCTCCTTCTCCAACTTGGCAAAGCTGGGATGCTGGTTGATATTAGCCTGGTTTCACGGAATTCACTCTAAAGATGGAAGAATGAGTCAAGAGTAGTATTTCCCTCTTGCCAGTATTAGGGTAAGCCTTGCAGACTGGTTGCCACAATGAAGAGCAACATGACAACTGCTGCATGGGACAAAGGTTCTCTGCTCCTTATTTCACCTGCTCCATTAGATTTCATTAGGTAGTCTCCCTCTGGAATACAGTTTGATGCAAAAGCTGCTGCTGTACCTGGATAAATCACTCTGGCTGTAGCTAGAAGCTATTGGGAGTGCAGCACAGACAAGCAAAGGAATTTCACATGGGGGGAGTTAGTAATCTTCTGCCTCTGAAGTACATTAGTACAAGATGCTAAAGTGAGCTATAAGCTCCTGGATCCCTTGCTGTGCTTTCTCTTCTCCACATGCCATCATCTGTGAATGGGATGTGGTTTCTCTCTTACTCTGGATATGCCCCACAGCGTTACCTATGAGACATTGGCCATGTGGCTTAGGCACTGGAGCAGCAGTCTGTGGGCTGGGATTGCTATTCGGTGCTCAGCTTAGTGGCCTGCAAGGTGAAATTCCCACTTGATCTTGGAAGCCAGCCTCTGGGGACTTTGGATAAATGCCAGATGCTGCTCAGTTCACCATGCTAGATGAAGGGCCTCACCTTGCTTCAGTGTTTAGAGCTCAGAAGCTGTCCTCTGTTGGAGGCTGGCCTTGTCCTTGCAGCTCCTCATTTGACGGTCATGTTTGGCACCAGAGTACATATGAGGGCAAGAGCTAGCTATTCTTAGTAAGTCCGCAGTCTGAGCAGGCAGCGATTTCCTACCTACACACCCCTGAAGGCGCTGCAGTCAGTCTCGTTGCATTTGTGTTCCTTACCAGAAAGCTTGTCATACCAAGAGAAAAACGCAGGCTTCCCCAAGGCAGGATTGAGCCTGCAGGAATGATCGTTATCTGAGTGCATTCATTATGGTTAAAAGGCCTTGTCTCATAATTATTCTCTCTATGAATTACACATTCATTTGAAATTATTATTACAAGATGGTTGGCTAATGGTTCTTCCCCTTTGATTATTTATAGGGCATTTACTTTACATTAGCTGTGGCCGCTAGGATGGGTTCCAGGCTTAGCAGCTTTGGAGCAAGGATTGACAAGCCCTTTTCTATTGCTTTCAATTAGGGAGGCATTACATTACTTCTGGTGGAAACTCGGAGGGAGGAGGGGATGGGCTGCTTCCCGGAACGGGGGAGAGGCTGTACTGAATTCTTGCTTCACTGCTGAGCACGCAAAGATGTCTACAGGCAAATAGTCTGCTTAAAGGACGCTTATCAGAAACAAGACGAGGTAGGGCCAAAGTGTCGGTCCCCCTCAGAAGATGACACTGGGCATGCAAAGTATGCTGGAGGATGGTCTGTGAAGCTGAGGCAGGGAGGAGCCTCACTGCACCGGGCCAGAGGGGATCAAGGGGGGTAGCTAGAGATGGAGGCTATGGTATCGGGGAGCAAACTTCCCTGCCTGTGTCCTTCTCTTGCAGAGATCAGGACTTGCTGCTCTCAGTACGAGCATCCTTCGGATGTAATTCCCAGAGGAAGGCCGTGCTAGTCAGTCAGACCAGTGCCCGGAGTTTGTGAAGGCCTTGTGTTCTGCCACAGGCCTCCTGTGGGATCTCGTGCAAATTATTTAACTTCCTAGTGCCTTTGTTTCTGGTCTATAAAATGAGGATAAAACCCTGCCCTACTCTGCAGAAGCGTTGTAAAGAGAGTCTAATTAATATACAGGAGGCAAGCTAATATTCCAAGGGAGGGGAGGGCTATGTATGCCTTGACTAATGAGCATCTGTCATCTTCAACACTCAGAAAGTTAACAGTAATATAAAAGTGTGAGATACTAATGCATACGCAGATACTTAAGGAGCTATCTACCTATTCACACAAAACAAATTAGCACCTGCTGTGTGAAGTGTAGGGACATTCATTCTGAAAAAGAGGTTTTTTTTTCTTTTCCATAAAGGATGTTGCTTAATAGATAGATGCAGTCATTTTCACAATTAGGCAATTAACTATGCTATTAAAAGTGAGTTAAGCTCACTGAACCAACATGAAGAGCTCCAAAAAATTTGAAATTAAATATCACAGACAGTCCAAGGCAAGGTATGGGCTTCACAGTCCTAATGTCTGTCTATCGCTCTGGTACTTGTGATGTGACAAAGAACTGACTCTCCAAACTTCTTGGAACGCTGTTGGCACTGACACCACTGCAGCTTTAGCTGCTGAGACATCTGCTGTTTTCTTGCACTCCACTCTCTGGCAAACAGTTGGTATAAGAATCTTTGATTCAAAGGACAAGGGGAAAAAAAAAAATTAAAAACTCCAGACACTGGATAATGCCTGTTTGAGCAACTTTCAATGTCAAGTTGTACTTCCTTGAAGCTTTGAACTGTGGTTAGGCCAAAAAGTCATCTATTCTTCATGAGGGTGATATGGGCAACCTAGGTTTGCTGTGCTCTAAATGGAGCTGTAATAGAATCACGCAGTTTCTGTTATATCCGAAATGATCCACCTTCTAAAGGGCTTAGATCCCATCCTGACAAGATGAAATAGCTGTGACCAAATGCTCCTGACTTGGACCTTACTCTCTGACGTGAGGATGTTGCATCATGAAAATTTTGCAGTGCTTCCTCCCGCTTCTTTCACTGGCCACTCCTGTTTGGAGCAAGGTTGCTCAGGGGCTGGCTGCACTATGTACAAGATAAATGGGATGCGTTTTGTTGGTGTCAATGTTAGTATTAACCTCGTCCCTCAGGATTGATGGCACAGAGCATGTTCTTTAGCCTGCTCTACCTCCTCCTAATGCGTTGTCTGTGTCTAGCAGGTCCTCCTGCTTTGGGGTATGACTACATCCATGCTTTCTGGACTTGCCCCCCCCCGCCCCCACCTGCTGCTCCATCAAGGTGACATCTCCCTCTCCAGCCGCTTGTCAAATTGGAGGAGGATTTCTGGGGAGCTCACTCAAAGTAAAAATGAGATCAGATTTGGCTAGACCCTCCTCTGGAGCTGATCTTTTCTAACTATAGCAGCTAGAATAACAAACTATATTGGAATAGGCTTTCTACAGAGCTGTGCTGATTTATGCTAGTTGTGGATCTTGGAAGCTCCATGAAGATATCTTCAGTATATGCTGATTAATATTATCTCGGTCTACAAGCTCCTGAGCACCAACTCTTTTTTTCATAAGATTTATTAACATTCACCTGAAGGAAGATAGGTCCTTTAAAAAGAATAAAACTTGGAAAAATAGCTCACCACATAAATCTTGCGGAAGCTACTTTACCCTTTCCTGTTCCCCAGACTAGTGATTTCAGTTTGTATTGGGTTTGTGTGGCAAGGTTTTGGTAGTGGGGTGTGGGTACGTGGCAGGGTTGGCTTCTGTGAGAAGCTGCTAGAAGCTTCCCTTATGTCCAACAGAGCCAATGCCAGCCAGCTCCAAGATAGATCCACTGCTGGCCGAGGCTGAACCTGTCAGCAATGGTGGTGGTAGTACCTCTGGGATAACATAGTTATGAAAAGACGGGGGGGAAATCTTGCGTAAGAGCAATTGCAGTGGGAGAGAGGAGCAAGAGTATGAGAGAAACAACTCTGCAGACACCAAGGTCAGTGAAGAAGGGGAGGGCGAGGAGGTGGTCCAAGTGCCAGAGCAGAGATTCCTGTGAAGACTATGGTGAGGCAGGCAGTCCCCCTGCAGCCCATGGAGGTGAATGGTGGAGCAGATATCCACCTGCAGCCCATGGAGTACCCCACACTGGAGCAGGTGGATGCACCTGGGGNTGTCCTACTCTGATTTGATTTGTAATAAATTGATTTTCCTCAAGTTGAGTCTATTTTGTCTGTGATGGTAATTGCTAAGTGATCTCTCCCTGCCCTTATCTCGACCTATGAGCTTTTGGTTTTATTTCTCTCCCCTGTCCAGCTGAGGAAGGGGAGTGATAGAGTGGCTTTGGTGGGCACCTGGCATCCAGCCAGGGTCAACCCACCACACAGCTTTATAACAAAGCTTCTCCCTGCCCCCCGACTTTTTTTGTCTTCACTGAAGCTGTACAGGAGCTAAGCAAAATGCTTAGAAACAAGAGCATGGTCTGTTGAGAATGAATGTGAGTGAGCAAAATCTTCTGCAAGAAAAGAGGTCAAGAAACTATCAATAGAAAAGTTTGTCAAGGTGGCAACTTCCTCCAGGTTTGATTTCTATGAATATGTCTTCTCTGATTAGCTTTACATCTTCGATCTATTATAGAAGTGTATTGTGTTGGAAACCATTCTCCAAACTGATAAAATGCCTTGTTACTTCTCAGGCCCTTTGTGAGAGCCAGGGAGTAGGAATGTTTTGTATCTGGAATGAACCATGGCCTCTAATCTCTTCTTGATGCTTGAGAGATTGTTCTCTGATTTGGACACACTTCAATGGATGCTTTTAAATCATCTTTTTTTTTTGCTGTCCATATGTCTTTTGTATGTATTCTTTTTTCCTTTTCAAGCCTTAAAGATATTTTTGAAGATAACAAGTCCATTTGTCTCCTGCTTTTTGAAATGCATATATCAATTTTTGTTCAATTTCCCTAGCCAGCCCAGTTTGCTCCTGAAGTCAACTGGACAGATGAGTAGAGCCAGAGAGAGAGAGAATGATGTGGATCAGTGAAGAGAAAGATGAACTAGAAAGCAGATGAGGCTCTCAGAAGACTTGGTTTCACTCTTCCATCTTTCTGTGTGTAGCATGAGCAAGTTATTCTAAGCAGGTGCAAAAAACTGGTGCTGGCTTCACGCAGTGCTATCAGAGGTATAGAGAATGTGTTATCAACACAGGCAGGTACTTTTTATGCTATTTATACCTTTATTGACACACACACACACACACACCCCGCCCCAGTTCTGGGTTTGATATTAAATTCAACTGAAGTTTATTCCTTCTTCATGTGCATGTATGTGTTTGGGTGGGGGTGTGCATTTTGGGGGCAGAAGCAAGGAAAAAGAGGAGTACGTCATAAAATGATAACCAGGAGATGCTGAATTCTTTTCTTTCCTTCTGATCTGGGAGACTTAAATTCTTGTTCATGTACAGTGGTTCCAAGAGGATTAAGATAATTGGATTTTTTCCTACCAGATTTGCCATGATGATCTGTAGTTGCCAGCTATTGTGTAGAACTTTAGCTACGTACAGCTCAGCTCATATGCTGGGATACGTGGTTGCCAGACAGGAAGCAATGCTAGGCTGAGCTTCTGTGTTTGGGGCCTCTTCTGTCTGACAACGACACTAGTGCAATACACATACTAGGGTAAAAGCCTT
This sequence comes from Burhinus bistriatus, assembly GCA_013397275.1. Taxonomy (NCBI): domain Eukaryota; kingdom Metazoa; phylum Chordata; class Aves; order Charadriiformes; family Burhinidae; genus Burhinus; species Burhinus bistriatus. The sequence goes on along the minus strand of VYXH01004354.1, from coordinate 485,960 downwards.
TTTTCTGCTATGGACCGTTTCATGTGTGGAAATGTTACAGACTGCACTGACAAAATGTTTTAAATCAGTGTTATCTACATTAGCAGTGTTTATCAGTGTGCTTATGCATCAAACTACTTCTTACGGTTGGACTAGATGATCTGAAAGGTCTTTTCCAACCTAAAGCATTCTATAAATTGATGTGAACTTGTCTTAGGATGTTTGAGTCTCTATCTCAGCACTTTGGTCCCTTTGAGGATTTTCCAAGGAACTTTTCGTTCTTCCTGAGAGACAGGGATGATTATCTGCACATCAGGTGAAAGCATCCTTATTTTTAGCATAACTGCTGCTGATTTTAAGGTGAGAGGAGGTAGGCTGTTACAGCAGAGTAGCATTGTCTTGGATATGACATTTTAACAAAGTTACTATAGGCTCTGTGTATGTGTTTTTGTAACAAACTGATGAGCACGTTAATTAGATGCAAATTTTGTCTAAATATTTAAACTAAAATCAAAACAAGCCACTCTCCCTGCTCCATACCAAGTATCCAGCTTAACCATGGCATAGTAAATGTCTCCAGGAGGTCTGAGGTGGGGTGATGCATCAAAAGGGATGTGAAGGGGTGTAGGGAACGCTACTCTCAACATGACCTTTAAAGATGAAAAGCATTTGTTCAGACCATCATTTGGATATACAAAGCAGGTTTGACAGCTCTGTTATTGAATTTTTACAAACTGTTGTTCCATATTAAAATCCTGAAATGGCTGTATTTTGTGATGCCTTGTTTGTGTGCACGTTTATTCTTTTATTTGGAGCCTGTTGCTCAGAAGGGAGGAGTGGAAGAAGAGATCAGAGAGGGTAACTGTAGAGTGAACTTGCCAGGCTCGAGTTTGTTGGCACTGCTTGGTGGGGTGTGCATTTGGCAGAGATGTTAACTACCTGCCCGTATGGGCAGAAAAACATGCACGCACAAATGAGGTGACAGACATCTCAGAAGCTTGCTTGCTTCCTTCCTTCCAGAGAGGCTTTTACATTATCTCCAGGGAAGAGAGGCTTTCGTAAACAAAAACTTACAAACAGGTTATGTCACAGTTAAGATGCTTGTCCTGTCCATACCTAGATAAAGAAATATGGTGTGTAAGGAGCCACCTCAGTTCTGCGTCACTGACAAAGAAAGGCACTTACCTCTTATGTAAATTATGTAAAAGCTTTGATTTTGTTTGAGGGGAAACACCGTAGCACTTCAGTTTGCCAGCCGTTGCAGCAGGCTGAGAGCTGTGCCTTGCTACCAGCATCTCCCTCCAGTCAACTTTGGCTTCGTAGCAGGTGTGGTGAAACCAAGCGAGGTTGACCGAGGAAACAGGCTCTGTCTTAAACTCGGGGACTAAAATGTGTGGTTTGCTTATCACATCCTGACTCAGTCTTCTTTTTGCTATGATTCTATATTTACAGATGTATCAATGAGATAGACATGGCTGATTCTGTCCTGTGACCTGCCCTTTCTCCTGCTGGCAAGTGTCCGATGTTGAGGAAAGGAAAACTTCCTTTTTCTTTCTATTCCTGATTTTGAGGTCTCTTTTCTATCAGGCCAGAGGCCCTGATTGCTAGGCATGGCTCTCCAGACCCCAGGTCTATCTACCCATCAGGCGTCTTTCCTCATAACTGTTCTCTCGGCTCCTTTCAGTGAAGTCCACCTGTCAGGACCACTTTCTGATGTGCTTTGCAGCTGGCTGGAGCTGTGGGTAAACACTCAGTATGATTTCAAACTTTCACTTGAAACACTGGCTTGTTTGTATACAAGCTTTGTTCATAACACCCTCTACCCTCACCTGGAGAAACACAAACAGCAGAACCCGGGATAGCCCCAGATGAAGGCTTTTCTTGGCCAAAGGCAGGCCCGCCCTGCACCTTCTACACTCCTGTGAAGCAGCTGTTGAGATGGGGTGACCTGGTGATGAAGATGCCCTGGATGGGGATAGCCGTGCGGCCAGGCAGGACACAGGGCCAGGAGACTTCTCCCTAACAAGCTGCTGGTTCCTTGCAGTATTGCAGCAGCTTCTCCTCCCGGAGTGTCTGCACTCCAGGTGTTCAGCAGATCACATATTCAGCAGCTGCTGTGCACAGCACGGCAGGTTTTCGGGGTTCCTGTAGAAGGGGGATATTAAATGCTCTGCACCCTCACATCCACAGAAGTGCAACAACAACAGCTTTAGTTTATTCAGCTAGATGACTCAAATTTAATTAATCTTGAACTCCAGTTCCTGTGCAAACTCTATCAATTTATCTGCAATTAACTCATGACTCTTGCAGAATTAATGATTTTTCCTTGAGGGAGGAAAAAAAAAAGAAAAGGCAGGCAGTAGTTCATGGAGTCCTGCTTTTTAATTCTACAGCTCAGCAAACTGCCAATTCTTGACTCTTTCTTCTCATGCCTACTAGCAACAACAATATCTTTTCCTTTGTTAGGTTTTATTGTTTATGCTGGAGTGAATGATAAGAAAGATGTGAGAGTTAAGGCTGCAGGTGCACGATTATTGCTGCTTGATGAGTAACTATGTGTCAGATGAGATGCAGGGATTTTATGGGTTGCAACCATGGACAAACACAAGCAAATCTGACTGAATTTAGCTTATGGGAAGAAAGGTTTAAGTTAAGCTCAATTATCTCTCCCTTGTCATGGACTAGTGAGGTGTACATAGACAGGTGCTGAGGGTTACTTAAGGTATTCCAATTTGTTTAGCTGCATGTATGCCTGACTGTCATGTGGGCTTTCATATAACGCAGGGATTATTTCCTAGGTAGGATTTAGTCTCTGTATGTAATTGGAGGGAAGAAAGCACTTAACCTAACTTCTTTAGACAAGCTTGCATCTCTCTTAGAGGCTATATGAGGCACCAAGGTTCACAATTTAGACACCTGAGTCAAGCATTATAATGGGGAAAAAATAAAATGCCTTCTAATTAAACTTTGGTATTGCCTGTTGTGCTTCTGAAACTTCTCTGACCAACCCCAGCGATGGACTTCTATGTGTCTGCATGTCACTGTTAGTATGCTTGTTATCACAAGCACCCATTGGCAAAAAATTATGGTAAAATCAAAGGGTTGGGTTTCTTTGCTTATCTTCAGAAATCATCTGCCAGTCAAGGTCAGCCAGCTGGACACAATTCATGCAGCTGGAATAAGGGAATGATTAATGAACTAGGTCACTTGGTTTTAATTAATTGTTCATTACAAGAAAGAAGACAAGAAGCAACTCTCACCCCAGCCTAGCATGTCCACAAATGGACAGCTCTGTACAATGTTTCCCCCTGTCCTCACTATGACATGAAATGGACATTTGGGAGTTGCTCCTGGAAAGGTAGAAGTAATTTATATACTGGATTTTCAAGGCACATGCTTATATGTACGTTTCCCATGTAGCTCAACAGCTAGTAAGCAGCACTCCCATAAAAAGCTGTCCCAATACATGGTAATGTGGCTCTTCAGAAAGTTTCTAGTTCAGTTTAAAAAGCTTCTTTTTCTTTCAAAGCTGTTCCCTTTGTAGTTAGTAACTTAAAATGATAGCCAATGTTCTTTGTGCTTTTGTTACGTATTCAACACGTGGCTGCAAAGGAATAGCAAAGAAGCCAGTGAATGTGATTTAGAACAAAAAAACTGTAGTTTGTGCAGAAAGAGTTAACAGCAGTCTGAACCCCAGAATCCATCTTCCACTTCCCGTTTCATCTTCCTATCTCATTATGCTCTGGTCAGAAGCTGAAAGATCAGGGTTTCAATGCAGTTTTGAGGTTCTCGGGTCATCTTAAATGTTATTTACCCTTTAAAAGGTTTTTGTATTTAACTTTCCTACACTGAGTCGAAAAAAGCAAGAGGACGCTTTATCGCAGTGTGCAGATCTTATGTGTGTACCTCTTCTAATCCCCCCTAAGCATTAATTGCACTTAAAACTCTAACATTTAACTCCATCATATCACTATTGTTTCTATCTTTGATGCAATGAAGATTCTCCACCAATTGTGAGGGTCATGAATGAAGTTCATCTTCTGGTCTTGACAGAAATTAATGTTGTATATTTTCCTGCTAATGGGTGAAAGTGGAGGTAATTCCAGGTAGGAGTGTGTGCAAGAAAGAAAAGCTTTTTCAAGGATAGTCACAGCTGGGTTCCCAGCATGACTCTGAAGGACACATACTGTTTGTGATGTTGTTTCTTCTAATGGGTTTATTTTCTTGGTTGATTCAATCTCCCAGTACCTGTTTTGGTTACCACCTGAGCGAAAATTTTTATTCATGATTTGTTTTTAATGAAAGGAGTGAGCAGCCAAGACTGTATGAAAACAATACTAGCCACCCTATCCTGATGGGGACAAACAGCTCATGCTGAAGGCATTTATAAATGAAAAGACTATTAAGTATGAGGGCCATTCAAACTAATCAGCCTTGGCGGTAGCAATGGTACAGAGAGAGGATTCTGTGCTCCTTGCCCATGCATCTGACCCCCATCAGCTCTGCTTCTGCCTCCGTGTTTTATTAGATGAATATGTCTGGTGGACCATAACACAGGCAACTGGCAGTTCCAGGCACCTACTGAGAAAGGCTTTCAGATGAAAGCAGCTCTAAAATAGATTATTTTCAGAAGGTTCAGAGTCCTAAATAAACCAGGCCTGTGATGACTTCTTATGCACAGACCGATACTTCCAAAGGCCTGTTATCTGAAAGGCAGCTTCTTTCTTTGAGGAGCAAGGCAGTTCTGTGGCCCGCTTAGCTGCACATTTCTCAAAAATATTTAGCTTTGCCTAGGCTAATTTTTAGCTAATTGCCATTACTCATACCTTTTTTGAATGAGTTGGCTGCTGAATGCTATCCTTTTCTATGACTGTTACTTGGTAGGAAAAAACTAAAAACAGCTATTGCCCCTTCAGATTGCAGAGCAGGTTCTTGGTGTTAGATCACAAACTAAGAAGGGAGAAGTTAAGTAGTAAACCTCAAAAAAAAAAAAAACCAACCAAAAAAAACCCCAAACTCACACCACCCTCACCATAATGCCCCTCATCAAGGGAGTGCTTTATACAGTTAGCTTTCCCTTGCAGTCATTGCTGTGATTGTCTGATTGCGTTTACTCTCTTCCTTGTGAAGCTGAGCTATACATCCTTTTCCACCATGGCCATGTCCCCATCCTACATAACTTGGTATTACCATCTCTGTGCCTGTAACTGTGTGTCCAAGTGTAAAAAAACATTTTCATTTCCTCAAACTCCTGTCTTTAGGAGGATTTGGCTAGAGAACTTCCAGCACGTAAATCTTGAGTTTGTGAACAGAGAGACTGAGTTGGAAATAGTGTGTGTTTTGATGTTATTAGCTGATGAGAAAGATCTGTACGTTACTCGTGGGTTACACACAAGCATTGTCCTATAGAAGACTTTAGGAGTACATGTTCCTGCAAGAATGACCAGATGATCTCAGTACCCAGACTCCCAGCATTGAGTTAATTTGGCTGCATGTACTACAAAGGAGGTGTCTGGTGCTGAGCCCTGCAGGACTCTGCTCACAATTGCACAAGAGGCTGACAGTGGAAAGGAAGGAGGTAGGGAAGAGGACCGCATGAGAAAGAGGGGATGCATGCAGGGTATAGCGGAGGTCCTACTCTTTACTTGATTCTCCTGGGCTGACATTTTCCTGCATTACATATCATAGTGCTAGCTTATTATTCTTTCTCAGTACTGATGGAAATAACTTAGTTCTACAGATGATGATAATGGGTAGGAAGACACCTTTACCACTTGGCTGTAGCACTGAAGTGCTTCCCTGTGGCAGGAGTCTTCACAAATCATAAGGAATGTCCTTTTATCCTTCATCCACCTTTGTATTCTTTATCCAGCTACTTCACTGTAGTGTAGGAGGTAGGCTCTTTACACTGTGCCTAGCTCCAAGATTTTGAGCAGTTTTATTCCCTCTATCCCATCCAACTGCTCCCAAGCCCTTTAAGACCCTATTGACTTAGTGATGTACTCCTTTAAATCATAAGGAGCTGACTTAAGCTAGAGCAGTCTCAGCTCAGACAGACCTTTTTTTTTTTAAAAAAAGTCATATAAAAATGGCAGTACAACAGGGGAAAGGTTTTCATAAAGTCCAATTTGAAGCATGTCAAAGCCCCTCATCCAAGATGTAATTATGTAGAGTCAGGTAACGTATGCCATGTTTAAAAAGAATAAGAAGTATTACAGATGAGAAAAGAAGGCAGCAAAAATCTAGGTGTTCTCCCAAAAGCCATGAAAAAGAGGCAGTGGTGGACCAAAGAGTTCTGCCTTCCTGTTGTCATCCCCTTTCAATACAGACAGCATATTCTCTGATTTGCACAAAGCTAAAAATAAGGGCCCAAGTCACAGCTGCAACCGGAAAATATTGTCTCTTTCCAGTTCAGTCAGGTAAAGGAGACTTGAGCATTTGTATGAAACTAGAGTACTGGATTGAACCCATTCAGGAAGATGTTGCTTCCTGTTGCTGTCTAACCAGGTCTCACCTGTCTGCTGTGGCTCACCCCACATCTCCAGCTTCTTACTACAAGCAAGCTGATCTTGGTGGCTATCAGTATACCCCAATAATCAAAGCACAGCATTGTAAGCAAACAGATACCAACTGGAAAAAACAGAGGAAGCTTTTCTCTGTGATTACCATCTGTCCTCCTTGTCTCTGACTCTGTGCTGCTGCCTCAGCTTTGCTCTTCTGAATTCTGGCACTATTCGGTGGCCAGGGATTGTTTGTTTATTTTGCCTTCACATTTAGTATTGATTAAATATTTATCAATGTTAAAAGAGACTTTGCACGGGGAGGAAAAAAATAAAATCCTGTTTTCCATGTGACTCTTTACAGCCTATTGAGGGGATAATGTATATAAATAGCAAGAGGTTCTGAGGGGCTTTGCCCACACAAGTGGATGGTGGTCTGCTGTGGACATGGGCTTTATGGTATGTCAGTTAAGCCATTTGTATAGCTGATGGATTTGTGCTGACACGTCTGGAAGTAAGGATGGAACACATATGGTGCTAGCCACACAAATCAGACCCTGAGCTACAGTATTTACTGAAGAAAACGCAGCTTTTCAACACTATTATTTATGCAATTAGCCAGACAAGAAACCCAAGCAAAGATTTTGTTCCTAGCAAAGTAACTGGCTCTAGCTTAGAAGCTTTCAAGTGTTGAATTTGATTAAAACATTTTATTTTGATTGGCCTGATGCCATCTTTGGGTCTGTCAGTCTCTATGGAGAGATCTCTGCAGATACTGGTTCAACCGTTGTGCGTATTTTGGTATCAAGTGCTTTGTTCCTTAGCAGGAACAAGTTGCCCTTTGGAGTCTCATGGTTAAAAAAATAAATAGATAAATAAATCAAAGGACTCTTAAGGGAAGGGGGCATAGCTTCTCCTCTGATAAGCAAAGTCCTTTCATTTTTAAGCACATTTCTCTTGAAAGAGGGAAGGGACAGTTTGTAGGCTGCTCCCCAGAACCTGTGCAAGGCTCAGCCCACTGGGTTTACTGCTCCCAACACAACAGCTGCAGCAGAAGGCTATGGCTTTCTACATAAAGCATGTGCCCAGCGCAGGGAAAAACAGCCTTTACAGGAGCTGGTTCTCTGCACAGTTAGGAGACTTTTGGCGACCAGTCTGCCCTGCTGCTGGGGCTGAAAGGGAGTGCTCTGGGCTGACAAATTCAGTCTGCTGCAACTTTTATCTACCTGTATTCATGACTGCTAAAAGTTTGACTCCCTTTTTCTGTTGTTTGGGGATTGTTTTTTTTGCTCTTTTTTTTTTTCCTCTTTTGCATTTGCAGTTTGGTTTTACTTAAAATAGAAACATCTGTGGCTCGTCTCTCTCCAGAGAACCAGGCCTGTTTATTCTCTTTCTGGGCTAGATTGAGCAATTGCTGTTTAAGCCAGGATACAGGGTCCACATAGCTCCTTAGGTGAAGTTCCGACTCCCCAGACACCAAATTTCTCAGTGACTTCAATGGTACAGATGTCTTCTTGAGCAGGTTTGGTACCTCTTGTAATTCTTGCACTTAACTAGTAGAGAAAAAAAGGCAAGAGGTGTAGGGAAAGAGAGATGCTCTGTAAAGGAGTCACACGGAGCATCAGTGTTAAGTTCCTGCTCTGAATTGCCGTCTGGAGGAGCTTCTAAGTCAAAGGTTTTTTTTCTAGCTGTTGAGCTTAAACTGTTTAAAGAATTATCCTATGAGAGCGTGCAAAATCCTCCCTACCCTGCCTGCGTCTTAATTTTGCAGAAATGTAGCTTTTGGCCTGCCATCTATTTGTTTTGGTTTTAGGAAAGGAAAGTAGTAAAAGAAATGGAAATGGGCTGAGCACTTTTTTTTCTTGGGGTTCATTGTTCCTGCTACCTTGATAGGAAAAGTTTGCCCCTACGAGGAGATTGTACTGTTCTTTCCTTGACAGCTCTCCTCCCTCCCCTCTACATCTCCACCATTCCCCCTGCATCATATCAAAACTGCCTGGGGAGTTCAAGCCAAGCAAATATTGTTTCCAGAGGATTAGATTAGTTATGTCATTCTTGCTTGTCATGGGTTGATTCTTTCTGAAAGGTCAGCCCAGGAGTTGTTTGTGCAAGGCAGAGATAACAGAGAGCATCATGCTGTGAGTTTGCACAGGCTCCTGTGCGGTGCCCGGGTCAAACAGCCCCACATCACTGTGAGCCCCAGAAAAAAACAACAAAGGAAACAAGGCCCTAATATCACTGTGCCTCAGATGCTTCCCAGATGGGTGGTGAATGTCCATCCTGATGAAGGGTAACGCAGGACAAGAATATCATAAGATGTCTTTAAGAGCTGGTTTTGCCTTGGAAAAAGTGGGAATGCCATAAATTTGTATGTTCAATTAATTATAATTAATGGAAACATTTCCCATCCAATAAACTTACATCTATTTCTGTAAACACTTTTATGATGGTGAAACCACTGTCCTTTGCTCTTTAGTGAACAAAAGTTGTCCTGGTCCTGTCTGGCACGCTGGTGCCAATAAACATTCATAAATCGGAAAGACCAAATTAGTTAAGCTAAAGCTTTTAAACTCTAAGGGAAGACTTTGTTGTACATGTTTGGGAATATTAGGATTCTTATCACACTGACCTAGTGCACAAAGGACAGTCTAACAAATGAAAAAAAGCTGGTCACTCATTTGGGTCACTTTTAGTTGAGGAGTCGGAGGGAAATAAGGGGAAAAGCAGAGATGCTTGGATATACGTTTGCATGGTTCCATGTTCTCAGTAGGCTTGTGTCACGCTTATCAGATGTCTCTGAAATCTCTGGGTGAGACTTATCTGAAGGGGAGAGGAAACACACTTTTCAACAATTCAGCCATGTCACAGTTCTCATTCCCATAGCGTTACTCATTGGAGTCTCAAGACTTCCCGAGTTAACTGTCACGGAAAAGATGCTTCATTCTGGATAAAAAACCTGTTCGCTTCAAAATCAGCAGTGTCCTTTTGAAGCGGAGCGCCACCCCTTCTGGCTGGAGTGCTGCTCAGCTGTGCGGGAGCCGTCACCTGTCTGTGCACCTGCCTTGCAAACGCTGAGCACCCGCTTCTCCGGCAGACTTGGCCCGAGCTCTTGAAGGGAGGCTGAATGAGCATTCAAACTCTTTAAAGCATCGCTAGCTTTCTTATTATTTAAATCCTGAAAGTGACAAAATCTGCATGGTGTGATGAGGGCAGTGTGATCCTTCCCACTTGGTAATTAGGAGCACTGGGTAATTAGGGTGTAAATAAGGGGGTCTGGTGCTGACAGTCACTGGTCTTAAAGCGCTGTGTTTTGCATGCAAAAGCCTTTAATGCAGAGAGGAGGCATTCCTAATGTACCCAACCGCACTTTAATTGAGGATCACTTTGCACTGGCTTAAAGTCAAAGGGTTTTATTTCAATATTTAAGGCTGGAATGGCTTTGCAGACCAGCTAATGGGAAATGAGAAATTAAAATGCAAATGTAACATTGGAAGAAACACGGTGTGTAAGGCTGAGAGGTGTTTGTTGTGCTTCCTTTCAGAAGAGCTACATTTGAGAGAAAGCTGGAGCTATGATTCACTGTCTCTCAGCCCACCCAGGCGGCTGTGTTACTTGACCCAATCATTACTTTATTGATGCTCAAATGAAAGCCATGTGTAAACACAGAAGGCTATTCAGATGGGGGGAGGGGGGGAGCAGCACACCTAGGCAAATGAGTTCAGTGGGTTCACTGCATGTGAAGAAGATCCACTGCTGATTAAGATTAGCGCAGGGTCACTGACTTGGCCTAAGGTAGTATGGAGAGGCTGAAGTAGGGCCTATGGGTCTACAGAATTCTCTATGCAGCCCAGTTTAGAAGTAAGTTAGTTCAAAAGCTGTGACTTAGATTCTTTTCTCTAGCGCTTTCTCTCTTCTGCTTTTAATAATTAAACATTTTGGCTTCAGTTTTTCCTATCTGCCTCTATATACAGCATCATCTTTTACCCATTAAGTTATGCTTTGATATCTTTTCTTAGCTGCAAGAACCTCCAATCATCACATTTCTGTTTTTTCCTCTGATTCTAACAGTTCACTTCTAGTGAGCTATTTAGATTGAAGTTTGAAGTCTCTCAAATCGAAGCGTAAGGAGACTGGGAGAATATTGGAAACTCATCGGGTTTGGAGAACAGAACCCGGGCCTTGGACTTCATAGTACAAGGCTAAACAGATGCTCAGCCCCTTAGTTACATGTGTTTCTTTGAAATGGGGATTTTGAGAAAGAGGAAAAATAAACTAACATTCTCTAGTGATCAAAGCTATGAATAGAGATTCCTGAATAATCTTGAATACCGTTTTTTTTTAAATCAATTGATTTACTCAGAGCTCCTACCCTGAAGGCAAATGAGGAAGTAGAGAGATTTATGGATGATATTTTCCTAGCTCTGATGGGACTTTTTAAGTGCCTAATTAACTTTGTATTGAGGTATACCAATCCTTCTGAGCTATTGAGAATTCAGTTCGTAATAATTTATACACGGGACCTATGAAAACTGAGTGTTTGCTTTCCAAACTTCTGCTTTCCCGATTACCTTGTCAGAGCTCAGGGAGACCACCAGCATCACTGGTTCTAGGGCTAGGCCTTTTGTGTGCAAGGATTTGGAGCTCTCCATAGAAGATGTCATCTTATGATGAAGAGTTGGGGAAATGTGTGAGCCATGAAATTAGTTGTGTGTCTGAGGCTGAGAACAAACAAGTGGCTGCTTGGTAGAGTGTGTATCTGCTTTTAGATAGCGTAGGGGAAAGAGTGAGCCAAATATAAACAACTTTGGGAAGCCGGAAATACTTTCAATCCCATAAAAAGAACAATATTTGTGGAAAAGTTGGATAGCCTCATGCTGTATATAAACTGTGCCCTACCATCTTCAGAAGAACAATATAAGCATCTCCACACAGTTTGTTTTTAAACAAAAGCCACCCAGAGATGTGAATGATACTTTATGGCTTTGGCTTTTCTGATGGAATGTGTCTGTTTTCAGTGCAAGATGGTTTCAAAGTATTCTCAGGAGATAGAGGCTTTTGGACTTTGAAGTTGATACTGCAATTAGGGCCATATTTATATAAAAGTAAACATTTGGGATGAGAACTCAGAGCTTCCTCCTTTCCTGCTGCTGATGTATGAGACTGGTGCAGCAACAAGTATTTTGCTTTTTAGTTCTGAACTTGGCAATTGAGAGGCTTCTTTTTAGCAGCATATGCTTAGGGTTACTATAGATCACTAACGTTCACAAAAAAAGGGGCTACCAAAGTGGTTGCTCATGTGGTTCTAGGCATCACTCCTGGCAAATTCCACAATGCTCTGAGGATGCTTGGGAGATGACTGCAAGAGTTCAAGCTCAGGGCAGTTCTCTTAAATGTTATTCAGAAGCTGGATTATAGTAGCAGCTACAATCTGTCATGTAAAATGCTATAGAAGCAGAATAAGGAATAGATTCTTCCCCAAACCATTTGCACCTTATAACCGTATTGGGAGGAAGGGATGAGATGACTGAAGCCCTAAGGAAGGGAGGTGGCACGAGGGAGCAGGGGTTCTGATTTCATGGATCTGAATCCCACGTTCTAACAACAGCTGTGCTACACTCCCCTCCTGCCTCTACTTGAGTTTCATTGGAACAGGAAGACTATCTGGCCCTCAGTTTCTGAAAACCAGGTAGTCTCCACTTGCCTAGACCCCCTGGATATGCCCAGCTGGAGTTCTGTTTGAACACATTCAAGCCATGCTTTCCGCTTCTCTTGAAGCACTTAAAATGTATTGCCTCTTGTGATTATCAGAAAGTGGTGTACCGAGCTAATAAGCTCTTTCCGCAAGCACCATTTGCTTGCTTTCACCGTCAAGTGTTTATGTGTTTTCCAGGTCGCAGCTCAGCTCTCTCTGTCCTATCGGAAAGTGAGAGGTAAGCATTTAAAAAAGCAGCTTGATTCTCCTCAGCAGAGACAGACAAGGAGAAACCCCCCAAATCTCCCTAGAAAAACAGCTTACCTGTAAGTGGCCCTCCAGCCCAGGGGGTGCTGCACAATGCAAAGTACCTAAAGCTGTCTCAAAGAGAAAGCAGGCTGGAAGGATGGGAGAAGCACTGACCCCAGTAGTTCAGGCTGCAACGTTTTCCCAGTGTGTTGCTTTCCTGTGGGCAGGAACGGGAATCGTTTCACACCTAGACCCCAGCTGGCATGATTTACTCTTCCTTGCAGTCCTGGGGGTGTCGTCATAAAATATTCTATTGTCCTCCTTTGCCTGCATCATCTGTCCATGCTGGAGCTATCAACTCTGGATAAGAAGAAATAGTTCATCCTTTTACACTGCAAAGAGGAAACCAAAGCAGAGCATCAAGAGGCTGCTATTACCATGCCCTTGGAGTGATAGACTGTTTAGTGTTTCAACTTACAGACTGTGGTGAAGATGTATACTTCTCATAACTCTAGGTTTTCAAAGAGTATCGAATTAATTCCTACCTTATTATAGCTCAATAGTCACAGGATACTTAATTCTCTCAGTTTCTGTGCAAACTCCATCCTCTGAGACTTAGGCGTTTTGCACAGTGCCCTCTTTGTAACTCCAAGAAAGTGATCTATGGTGCCTCTTTCAGTCTCAGAAGTAGAGTTTTTCAATGAGTAAAAATTATACAGGGTTATAATACAAATTTCCAGGAGTTCTGTGAATCTACAAATGAGAACCAACCAGTCTAGACTATATCCTCTCAGTGTCTGTGTGAAAACCTGCAAGGGGCTTCTCCTTCTGGACCATTTTTTATAGAGGTTGATATGAGTGAGTTTGGGAGAAAGATTGTTGCCTGTTGATGTGATCTTCAAAAGAAGAGAGGGAACTGAAGGCTCGAGTACAGGCGGAAATATCTTATTTCATGAGAGAGACGCAAGAAAAGTTGAATTAATTGATGTGTAATTCCCTAAGGGAATAGAGTTTTATTAGAGGAAATGACTGCCAAAAATTAAAAAAAATCTTACAATAATGCATACCAGCACTTTCCGTTTTTAAGTGCTATGAAAGACAGAAAAGGAAGAGAATTTATAATCCAGAGCACAGGAGCTGAATTCAGAGGGCTATATATGTTTTATTCAAGGTATTGAACAAGCTGATTTTGAGAAGCAGATATTTTACAGTTTCAATTAGCACAGATAACTTTATTGCTTTCTAGGCTACCAGACAGTAATTATTTTTGTGATGAGAAAGCTTTGCAGGTTTTCTAATTTGCACTGTACATATGGAATGAAATACAACAATAAGCTATAATGAAAGAAAGTCAGATCTTTTAAGAACTTAGTCTCTCAGAACGAACGGATGGTTCAAGAATACATTGTTGAAAATTAACAGCATGCAATTGTTGTAAACGTATCATCAGGCAAATTAATAGTGTTTATAAGCAAATAGAAAAACAGCATTTTAAAATCCCTTTCATTAGGGGGTGTGGTAGGAGAATAAGCGGAGCAGGGTGTGTGTGTGTGTGTGTGTGTGTGTGATACTGCCCTTGTTAGAAAGGATTTTGAAAAGGAACCGTCACAAGTTAGAGGAGTAATGAAACTGTGTTTCAGGCACTTGTGCCTGACCTCACTCAACCTGCCTAATTTCAGACACTTAAATGAGGATTCTAAGCTGGGAGTATAGTGGTTTCAGGGTTCTTTAGTGGGCTCATATTTATCTTTTGATAAGGGTAGGCGTGTCTTGGGCCTAGAGCGTTGGCCCTATGCTTCGCCTTACGTTGGAAGACTTCGCTGTTGTGGTCGGAAGTGGAAGGTTTACACCCCCAAATTTGCACCTGCTAGCAGAGGCACCTCAGAGAGGCTGCTGGGATGTGACCAGCTCAGCTCTGCCCTGCTAAATCTGAGAGAGAGAGCATAGCTCTTGGAGCACAGATGGTAGATGTTTTTAAGGATTAATATAATTTAAAATCAATTTCCTCTGTCTTCTAGGACAGTCTTACAATTTTTCCATATTTCCCCAGTTAAAATAAGAAGAGTCTATTTGTTTGCCACACATGTTACACATTACATGCTTAAGAAGGACAGAAAATAGAGTATTAGTAATTATTAGGATCTTTTTTGTGCTACCACAGCTGTATAGAACCTCTGAGACCAGCATCCCACTGTGCTAGATGTTGTGTGTATGTGTGTGTATACAGCGTACATTGTATATACTTACATATATAAATTTCATGATCTATGTAACGACAGACAGAGTGGATGAAAACAGATAGGGTAGAAGATCAGAGTGCCAGGTAACTGGTTGAAAGGGATTTCTGGTGATCTCTCCTCTGCTGCTCGGAGTCTAGAGGCGCCTTTGTCTATATGTTTCCTTCCTTGCTGAGCAATAAAAGCAGAGGCCCTTTCAGTTGTGTCCAGTGATGGGATATGAGGCAATGGGCACAAACGGAAACACGAGGGGTTATGACCGAACATCAGGAAACACTTTTTTTTTACTGTGAGGGTGAGTGAGCACTGGAACAGGTTGCCCAGAGAGGTTGTGGAGTCTTCATCCTCAGAAATATTGAAAAGCTGTCTGCATGTGATCCTGGCCAAATATCTCTATGTTGCCCGGCTTGAGCAGAGGGATTGGACAGTTGGACAAGATGATCTCCAGAGGTGCCTCCAGCCTCAACCTGTGATTCTGAGCTCAGAAAACTATCTTGAGAGAAAGAAAGATTTTTGTTTTCCTGAGGAAGAAAAAAATCCAGCATTTTGAATGGAACTACCTGTCCATTCTGCAAGATGCTACATTTGTAATAGAGAGGCAAATTCCCAAGGTGCATTTCCACCTTAAGCAGTCTGTGACCAAATCTACTGTAACTTAGCAGACATGAGAGAGAGGGAAAAGTGTGCACTGAAGGGAGTACTAGTCTTGGGGGTGGGGGGAGGAAGCTATCAGTTTGAGAATCTACTCAAGGTAATGGAGAGGCTGACCACGGCACTTCCCAGGTGGTAAAATTATAGCTCGGGCTTCCCAGTGCATGTGCTTAGAATTACAGCTACAAGCTATGTATGCTGGTCCACCAGTCAGACTGACGTTTAATGTAGTGACACACAAGTCTGTGTGCTGCTTTGCTTTGTTATACTTTCCAGCTGTGGGAGTGCAGAGTTGAAGGGCAAATTCAATTCCGCAGCCTCACTAGCACAAAATGGCTAGTGACACCAGTGTCATGGATAAGGCGTGTCACTACCTCAAAACCTATCAAGAGACAAGAAGTCAGTTGACATATATTTGGCAGGTGAAGTGTCTTTTGTCTCCGATTTCAGGGGACCAAGATGACTGATGGAACACTTCTTGCTGTGAAGGTACTTGCAGCAGCGTAGCCCTTTCTTGTGCGCTCTGCTTTGCATAGTGCTGGGAAGACAATGAAAAAGAGCTGAGCAGGGATCTCACTTGGATGAGTTAGTTTGAACTGACACCTGTCTCCCATCCTGATGACACGCCACGATCTAGCCTGCTTTCATGCTGGCTGACAAACACAGATGTACCAACAGAGCTGGCAACAGAGAAACAGATCCAGCCAGCGACATTTTCCTGGAAGTTAGAGCAATTAGAATAGCAAATTCTTTAGTATTGTTCTCCCTCCATCTCAGTTGCCTTTGAGAAGAGGCCAGAAGTGTGAAGCTGCTGCGCTTTGATACAGAGAAAGCAGACTAATTTAAAGGGAAGAAGATGAAAGGGAAAGCAGTTCTCGGTGGTGTGGACTTCTTTGCATTCCCTTGGAAGCTTTTATCTTTGGAGCAATCACCCTTCCTCTTTACAATTGCATAATCAGGATTCAGTTGAGTTTAACAAGCTCATGCTGTGATATTGTTAGGGAATTCATAATGCTGTGTATTCCAGGGTGCTATCTTCAAGACTAATTGATAATAATAATAGTTTCATATACACGAGGGATTCCAGCTACCACTGGCCATCAAACACTGGCAGCTTTTCCACTGCGGCAACCTCTTATTGTTGCCATCAACAGGAAGAGCTTATATCTACTGTCTGAGTGAGAAGGGGACAGCTGCTTCATATATTCATCTCTGCAAAGGACCTTGAGCTCTTCAAAAGGAAGGAAATATGAGAATATAAAGTTCTATTATTTATTTTGTTATTAACACGATCAGCAAGGGTGGTAAATGATTTAAATAGAACTGCCAGAGGAACGTGTTCTCTTGAACTCACCACTTTGAGTCTGGATGCCTTGCAGGAAGATCTGCTCTGGTCCAGCACAATTTGTCAGGTTCAATAAAGAAGTAACTAGGAGGAATTATTTGCCCCATCTTAGACGGGAGGTCAGCTTAAATGACCTGATGGTCCCTTTCCACTCAAAATGGCTGACTAGCGTTCATAAAGCCCACAGCAGCAGCAGGCACCTATGCAAAACCAGCTGCAATTAAAAAGCAGTATTTGGGAATGTTTTCAGTAGTTCCTCTCTTTCTTTTTCCCAGCAATATGACCTTGCTTTTTCTAAGTTTGACTTGCTTTGCACTGGTGTGGCTGGGGAAAAAATCAGTGGTGTTTGTATGTAGGTTCCCCAGCAAGAAAATGAAAATGGTTTCTTTTGCAGCTCGCTAAGGGGCAGCGACAGTGCGGCCTCTGATGCACTGAGATATGTCTTTCACTGCCACTGAGGTTTGTAACTCACTGATTTGAAAACAACAGAGGGCTGGGGCTGCAGAGTGTAAATTGTTTGAACAATAACAGTGGCCGTTTTCTCAGACATCCTAGTGGACTTTCAGAAAGAACTCATACTGGAGTATAGGGACAATATGTGCAAATATATAGATATACAAAAAACCTCTCTGCAACTAAACAAGAAAACACAGAAATGAGAGATTTGAGGACTGTCCATCACTTTGGTTCCGATAGATAGTGAAATAAACAAAGCCCAGTGACATCTTTATAGCCCTAATGGAAAATGGTTTAATCTGCAGAGCTTACGGGTCTACATAGCTCTCTTAAACTGACTGTTTTTAGGAACACAGAAAATGCCTTTTCACTTGGAACCATAAGAAAGAACGAAGCCTGAGTTTTTCCTAATCATATTTATTGTCCAGCGGAGCTGGAAGTCTAGAGCTGTAGCTTCTCATGTTCTATTAGGCGGTGTTGTGATAAGGTCTCTTATGCTTGCTGGCGTAAGGACCTGGCATGTTCCTTATCACAGCTATCTCTCATTATCAGTATTAATAATTTTGTGCAATGTTTCAAATGCTCTTCAGACTTTCTGATTATAATCTTAGCTTAGGCCAGTTCTTCAGCATTTGAATAAGCTTAGGCAAACAAGCAGTGCCAAGATACTAGTCCAAGTTGGAGGCTGAGAATGCTGAGGACAGAGCCCCAACTGGCCATGGTAGAAAGGCTGAGCAAATATAATTTCTTAGGGAGGAAGGGGGAAAAAAAAAATGCACTTTTAATAGGCTATGTTTGTGACTGGGAACAAACAGGTGTTTCTAGTCAACCCATTGAAGATGTCAAGATGGCACTAAAAATGCCCTCTATTTCAGACTGGGTTTAATTTTGATTTAGTTTTGGGTGATGTGAACAGTCTCTGAGCTCAAGCTTCCAGACTCCTTTGAATAGTTGAAATTCTTAGTTTTCATTAAAAAGCAGTAGATTACATTTTGAGTAGTTATTTCAGAGAAAATATTTTAAATACACACTTAAGCAAGACTCCAAAGAACAAGAATCTCAGGAACTACAGAATCACAGAATTGTTCACCTATTTACTGTTTTTTTTTAAAAAAAACCTGATGAATGTTAAGTCAAATCTCCTTGTTTTCAAGGACTTTCTTCGAATGTTTTAGTGATTGATGTTTGCGTAATCCATGCCTTCAGAAACTAAGATGGCTATAGGTAAAGAAATCAAAGATGAGACTGTAAAAGCCTTAGGGAAAGTCTGTTTTCTTTGGCGTTTGTACAGTGTGTACAATGCTGCAGTTGTGGTTCATAGCTGTCTGTCTAGGTACCTCCACAATACAAATAATAACCTTCAGCTGCCCTCGATGCTGCTTTTACAGCCCACCCATTTTAGTGCTGCCTCTCTGTGTTTCTCTGTGCAGGGATTTCCCTCTATCCACAACCTTACACCTTCAGAAAGAAGAAAAACCCCTTTATTGTGGAGCTTCAGTGACATTTTATAAATCTCATGACCCTGCTACTGTGCTGTAGGCTCTCTGCTGTGTCCAGTTTGATGATAGTAAGGAATATCTCTAGCATTGTGATTGCACATCCCTCTGCAGCACTGCCTTCCCAACTTCTCTGGGGGCTCCAAGGTATTACTGGTGCACAACCCAGAAGAGTGTTTCCCATGGGAAATAGAAATTTTAAAATTTCTTTCTCTGTGGGCTCAGAATGAGAAAGATTCAAATTGTTCTGTAGTTCTGAAGTCTGTGTTACTTCCCTTCTGAGACACCGCATTGAAAGGTTGAAGCATTATTTATTAAGGAGCAAATGCAGAGGTATTACTTCCTAGCTATAAATATACTTTAAAATATTTTACAACAAAAAGTCTGCAACCAAAGTGGGAAGCGGGAGAAAACTAAATGGGAAAACTGGAATGTATTAAAGCCAAAAGATACTTTATTTGAATGATTTCCAAATTTTTCCGTAGAAATTTGAAATGGACCAAACATTTCTATTTCAACACCCCCCTATTTTCTTCTTGGAAAGAGTTTGGTTGAGAAGAGATGTTAGTTCAAAAAAGACAGGACTACACATAATAATAGGCATTACAGCTGCAAAGAAACTGCTCTGCCCTGCCCTATTTTCTATGCTCAGGCAGAACTGAGGTTTTATTTTGCTCTAGTACCAATCCATAAAAGTGTGATTAGGAAGCTTGGCTTCAAAGCTGCTATTCAGCAGATGTGCCCATTGTAAAATTAGATCTCTCTTGTTTATTCCCTGCCTGTTGTTTCCTTTCAAGCATATCCATTGCCCATCACCACAATGCAAACATGCGCATGGCACAGCAGACAGTGCTACAGACACCTAGGAAGAATTGATCAGCCCTTTCTCGTGGTAGAGAATGGAGCCAGAACAATTTTATCTGCTCTTCTGGTATCTTGCGGCTGCCCAGTGTTGTGCTTAGCTGTTATTCTTCTCCAAGTAAATATGATTACTCTGAGTGGAGCATTAGTAATAAAGGTCTCTGATTCTGCATGGTGATTGTGTGCACCCTTATCAGCTCCTTTCCAGTGATTATTTTCCTGGCTCAGAATGTCATGACTTAGTCATCATGAAAATACTGCGTGGAAGGCATTACTTTTCTTGGCCCTCTGGCTCAGTCATGTGTTTTGCACAAATAGGGGTAAGAAAACCAGTTCAAACACTAAGGGCTGTGTCCTCCCGTACTAAAAACCAGTACGGTTCCACTTATTTCACAAGCTGTAATGATTTACACTACCTGGTTTTTCTCTGGTGCCTCTGATGTGGTTTTAATCCCTAAGCAAAATAAGGGAAAATAGGGCAGTTTTATCATTTATGGGACAGACATGCTGGTGGTGAGCTGGCCAATGATGTCACTCTTTTCCTCATTTATTTATGAAATAGAGCTGAATTTGGTAATAGTTTTGATCCTCCTAAAACTCCCTCGCTTGGCAGAAGTACCACTTGTTAAAGGAAAAGGAGTTACCTAGCAATATGTACTATGCAGGCCAGGACTACAGATTGGACTGCAAAATGCGACCGTAGTGGAAAACCTAAAAATCACTAGTCAATATTAAGTCCCCCTGTCAAGGCTGCACTGGTGAGCTGAGCTAATGAAGCTGTCTATGAAATGATAGCAGCAGGGAGAATATAATTTATCCTCATTATTGCTCTGCATCTGGCAGTATATCAAAAAGGCTGTTCTGATACTGGCTCAGGAATGTGGCTGCTGACCGTAGGAATAGTTTTTCAGGCCTGCTGGGACAAAGCCTGAACTGTGCACAGGACTGAGAGCGGGCTCGCAGGTAGCTGTACAGAGCAAGCAATGTGCTGTGAGCAATGCCGTCATCCACGCATCGTGGCAAGTTGGACCGCTCCAGTGGTAGCCACTACTGCTGGGGCACAACGAGATGCATGGGAACTACAGATTGGGAACTTCAGGCTTAGCTATAATATTTAGCTGAGAAGACAAAGCTTTGTCTCTCTTTCTTGACTCTGGCAACAATCAGAGCTGACTAATTAGTAAACGAGGTCTGTCACTGTCAGCAGACACCAGGCTCTAAGCATGCCCTTTGCTATTTTCTCTCTCACCCTTAGTTTAGGGAACAAAGTAACCAGGTGCGAGATGAAAGCAGGAGCTGTTTCATGGCTTTTTGGTGCGTAGAGCTATTCTGATTTAGCTCTCTGAAAGTCAGCTGCCCTATAATTAAGGCTTTGAGCTGTTTTTTCTTTGCCTTCCCTCTCTGAGGTCTTGTTTACCAGGAGGAAAATAAATAAGAACACTCCTGAGATCGACTCTAAAATTGTATCCTTAGAAAATGCTAGGTTTGAAATAACTGTGGTTCTGAAGTTCTTCCCAAGGCCCTGCCTTGATTTCAGTTAAGGGCAGCACTATAAATAAATACAAATAATGGTGAATCTCCAAGTAATATGGTTCTATTGTACACTGTAAGCTCTGAAAAGCAGATCCAGCCCTTTGGCTGACCCTGTGACCCTTGATGGTTTTTCAAGATAGCAGTGAGACTTCAGTGTCACATGCCTCTTTCTGCCCACTGTTGAACTTGCTAAATGCCTTCATTATAGATGTTTGTTTGTGCTTCCCTGCCACCAACTGCAGAGAACTTAGCTGAGAGGGTCAGGAACAGAGCTTTAGACCCTTCTATCTCAAAGGTCACTGGCACAAACCCCACCGACGCAGCAGCGACTGTAAGCCATTTCAGCATTGCTGCGATCTGATAGCTTCTGTCACTGTGTTGCTCTGCTACAAGCCAAACCAGGGATCCAGCAGCCAAAGAATCTCAATAAATACAAGTTCTGTTCTTCATGTGGCAGAGGGCTAAAGAGATTTTCATGCAGGACCACTGATATTGGAGTTGCTTAGTCTAGAGACTGGGCAGAAGATGATGGTATTCAGAGAGATAAAAGGCAGTAGAAAAAGAAAGAATATATATTGCTATTTGTGCTAGCTAGAGTACAGCAAGAGCCTTTGGCGGCAGCAACTGAGACTTAGGTCAGATATTGGGAAACTCTTTGCCAATACTAGAGCTGAGCACGGGGATGAATTGCTTAACCAGGGAACAGGAGTAAGTGGGTCAAGGATTGTCCGCTTTCAGTTAGCACAGCATCTGGGCCATCAGAGAGGGGATGGAGGGGTCCGCTTCTGTGTTTCCTGCTCTGCCTGTTGCCTTGGGTGAATAATGCTTCCTGCTGTCTCTGTTTCGCTGGAGCATAAAGGTGCTTTGCAACCTAGAAATTCAAAGCACTGTGCAAAGTACACTAAAGCTAAACCACATAGTGGGTAAAGCCAAGTATATCCTACAGCCTGAAGTTTAATCTACAGAAGCACATTCTGTGCCATGAGTAATAATTTATTATTGTAAAATACCAAAATAGATGACTAATTGCTTTGCATTAGCACCGCATTCTCCAGTGAAATTATCACTTCAGCCATGGCGTAAAAACATATTTCATCTCTTCTTCCCAAAATGAAAACAGTAGCACCTTCTTATGTGTTAATCAAGTCCTCCATTAATCAGTATAACGCACCATAATTGTGATTACAGCTAGAAATCAATTAACGCTCACCTTAAAATAAAGCGTAGAAAGGAATTGATGTAACAGAGCCAGCACGTATGAAAGAGGCAAATATTTTTGACGATACCAAAAGCGTACTTTTCATTTTTGTATATCTCTAAAATGACACAGAAGCTGCCAAGGAAAGAAGCTGAGCTGGGACCTGTGTTTCTTCACAAACCTGGATGTATCTGGAGACGTTTAGGGCTAAGCAGCAGTGCCTTGGCAAAAGCCCAAGGATGACGCATGGCGTGCAGCATATGAGCAGTCCAAGGGGATGGCTGTTTCAGCATTACTATCTGCTCCAGACTTCCTCCCTTGCTCTGCAAGTATTAAGGCAAATGCTTCCTGTGCTGCCTCTGCCTCAGTGCCAAGGACAGTGTGAGCAGAAATGAGGTGGATCA
The DNA here is from genome assembly GCA_013397275.1 of Burhinus bistriatus. Lineage (NCBI taxonomy): Eukaryota > Metazoa > Chordata > Aves > Charadriiformes > Burhinidae > Burhinus > Burhinus bistriatus. The sequence continues at coordinate 463,359 of VYXH01004354.1, read as the reverse complement.
GGTGTCCGTCTTTGCCCCTAATCTTGTGGGGGAGAGCAGTTTGTCAGGAGGGCAGGACATACTGCATGCTCGCGCTTTCCCACTCCCTGGGGTCTCGTGCCAAAGCATGGCTGGGTGGTTTAAACAGTGTTCCCTTACGATGGCAAAACCCAAGCTGTGAACGCTCTGCATTGGGCCTGTACTTGAGCTAAATTGCAGCTGGTTCTCACAGCACAGCAAACACCTCTATTCCCATGGCTTTTCTTAAGCACGTAACTTGGATGTCTGAACTGGAGAGAAGGCTTGTTGCGGGCCAGTGGGGAGAGGCAGGTGTCACACTTAAGCCCAGAAAGGAAAGGCCCAAATTTTGCAAATAAGGGTCCTCTCTAATGGTGCTTTCAGAAGTCCTGTGCTATGCACAGAGGTCTCAAGTAGGCGATGGCTTCAGCCTTTGGCAGGCGACCATTCATGTGCCTTTAAAGCCCTTGGGTCTCCGTAGCATCTCATGCCCTGTCTTGCTTTGTAAGCAAATGGACTTTTTTTGTTGTCTTTTCATTTCCTCACTTCAAAACATTTTGGTGCTGCTTCCAGAACCAACAATTCCATAACTCGGGGATATAAACGTTCCTCAAAGGCAGAGAGATTAGCTTCTGCAGCTATCAGAGTGAAATGTTAAATGTGAGTTTTTGTCTCCCCTGATCCCTGGAACTAATTCTAGTTTTGGCATCCTGCTTCTCATTTGTTTAACTTTCTGCAGCCTGATTAATGTTCTGATTTTCCAGGTTCAAAATTTAGTTGAATCTTTCAGTTCAATGGAAGCATTTGCAGTGCAAAGGAGAGGGACTGGCACCATCGGTAGCATGAGATTGCGGTGTCGTAACAGGTTTGAGTAGATGTTTATGCACTTCCTAGCAACCTCTTTCACTTCTTGTCCAAACCCATCAAAGATTCAGTCAGCAAGACCATCCTTCCTATGTGTGCTCAGCTCTCTTCTGTCTCTCGACTGGCATGACTTTGACACAGAGTGTGACCACCCAGAGAGTGCGCAAGAGGAGTGTATTGCTCTCACAGCCCCCTGCTGTGGATGAGCTCTGAGGCAGAACTTTCAGGATCTGTCTCTAATTTTTTAGGAAAAGAAATCAGTTGCTGAAATGCTTAGAGGGCCCTGTTGTCGTTCTTGTGCTCAGGAGAGAGGGGAACTGATGGTCGGCAGCAAAATTATGTGAACCCACTTCTCTTGCTGGGAGTAACTTTCTGGTCAGAAATAGACTGGTACAGATAGCAACAGAAATTGCTATTTTTGGACTTGCTAGCCTTGCCCATAATTAGGAGACAAGACATGATAGTAGCTTCCCTGAGTAAGGACTGTTCATCTTTTCTGTGCCTACTTGCAGCATCTTGTGCTAATGAGCTTGTAATAGGCTCCACAGGCAATAAGCTGACTAGAAAGCATAGAGCCCAAGAGTAAAGGTGATCTGGCAAAAAGGCTGACGCAGGGAGAAGACAGAGTTTGGGACTGTTTTTGCAAGGTGAAGCTGTTTTCTTGTGCTCCCTCTTTTCAAGTAAGCTACCAAAAGTAAATCCAGTTTATTTTTCAAATCTAGTTCTGATGAGCAAACTCTGTTCTGTTTTCCTCTCTAATATCTCTCCTTTTTAAATATCACTTGCTTCAGTTAGGACTGCTGTTGCGTGAATAATTTCCCCAAACTAAAACTACCCCTTTTGGCCTCTGGGAAGTGCTAACGAGTAAAGATTGCCCTACCAGCAGAACCAACATCTTCTGTCCCCTGCCAAAGAGCCAGATGGAGGTAGGCTGTAATCAGGTCACATAAGAAAAGGGGAACTGAAAGACTTGGAGGAGGCAAGAACTGGGAAAGGCTATCACAGCTATTTTTGATTCTTAAAGAAGAAAGATTAATTTAGATCTTCTGGTGTACACAAGGAAAAAAAAAAAACTGTTTGAAAACAAAGAAGCCCAGTTCTGACTGTTCTTACAGTCTTTGTCATTAACTGCACTGATGAAAAGAGAATGCAAACTGCTCCCGCATCATTAGTGAGCACCCGTCTTTCAAACAAACGGTTCCAGACACAGGGCTTTGTTCAAAGTGAAAAGGGAAGGAGCAAATTCCCTGGACGCAAAAGAGGCAGATATAAATGCAATATCTAATGTGACTGATTAGGAAAGACAAAAGTTATGTTGCCTTGACAAATAGTGTTCCTGACTCACTGTAAAAATCGATGACGCGTTATTACCTCAAACCCCGAATAAAAAATGTAATATTTTAAGGTTTAAGTTTTGTGAGTCAAGCAAGATGCTTTCAGATTGAATGTTATTGCTCTTAACCAGCATATTTGTAAAGCAAAGCTTATCAACAACTCTCTGTTGAAGAACCAACCACCAAAATGTTGCAAGCTCTGTTTCAGCTGATGTAACTTGATGAATGGTGGCACAGATAGCAATGCGATGGAAGAGAAGGCTGCAAGTTAGAATTGTAGCCATGGGGTGGCATGAGGAACAGCTGGGTATTTGCAGAAGGAAGCCAGGCTGAGATACATTTATGTGATGGGAGAAAAGGTTGATGTTTGAGAGGAAGTGCGTTTCTGGAGCTCTGTGTATGTGTTGTCATATTCCCTTTGCTATCCTGCAGATTGGCATCTTGGGACTTGCTGGGTCTGTTTTCAGCAGTCGCTTGTGTGGTACTTTCTGTGTGACCACACGAGACTCCATCCTCTTTTCAGCTGGTTGGGGAAAGATGAGCAGAGCATGGAATGTTAAGTGTGTTGTATCCTCCCCGCCGCCCTTAAAACCCACCTAAAAGAAACCAGATTTTATTTTTACATAAAAGAGCTTTTAGCGTGTAAAGCTGTGGGGGTGGTAAAAAAGCAATGCTTTAAGAAAGCAATTAACACTTGACAAGGTAGAACGGATGTGCAGTTTTCATGGTAATGATGGGAATTTGCAGGGGTTATCTGAGAGCATCACCTTCTCTGGAGACTTGTCCTACTTGTACAGACAAGGGAAGCCCAGTTTTCTAAGCTATTTTTCAGTGAGAAGGGTGAATATTATGGGGGTGGAGTCCTAAAAAGCTCTGCATCAAGCGTTCAGCAGTCAAGAAGCACAGAGTCTCTAGCTGGTGAGCTGTGTGATTCTTGTATGGACTGGCCTCTTTACTGATGGATTTGCAATGGATTTTAGCTGAGGTTGCACAGGCATCCATTAGAAAGGGTTTGTGTAGAGTAGATCATGCCTTGCCCTAACTGGACTTACGGAGTCCTTCCAATTCCTAGGATTGTTATCTCCAAAGACAGCCACATGCACAGTCACTTGACAAGGAGACCTGACGATAACAGTGTCTGTAACATGGTCTAAAAGCAAGAGGTTGAGGAGTAAAACCAAGGAAAATGGGAGCTGACATCGGTAAGAATAAACTGGAGAAACAGTAGAACAAAAAGAGGGAGAAGGACCAAAGATGGAGTGAAGGCCAATAGACTGAAGTGTCAGGGATGCTGAACTGTAAAATAGGTGAGAGGAAAAAAATCTTATTATTTCAGTGATCTGTTTTTTTCCCCCCCTTGCCAATATTTGAATCTGGAAACATCAATGTAAGACCAAAAGTAACCTAGGAAGAAGCTAGAAAGGATCGTGCAATTGAAAGAATTACAGCAATTCAGATATCGTGCATTAAAGCTCAAATAGAGCTTTAGAGTAATCCTAGTTATTGTAATAGAGACAGATGAGGCAGTTGCAGCATCAGGTGGCAACAATGCTGTGCAAGCCCTTGGATCTTCGGCTAATTTTCTTGTTCCTTTTCTCCCACATTAGCCAATTTTACTTTTCTGACAATAGTTAATTGAGCTGTGTGCTAAATGAATGGAAACTGCTAAAAATAGAAGGTGAAATGTAGAAGTAGGTATTAGTGAGGTTGGGTCTATTCAGAAGACAATTTCAGGAGTTACTAGTCTACTCCTGCTCATCCGTTCATCAAACAGGGGTTGCTAATCCCAACATTGTCATGAGAAACATGTTTATTCTGACACAAATACAGTAAATGAAGTGAAAAATGACTCCAACCCATTGGGAATGGTAGTCTTGTAATGCAAATGAGTTGAGGAATCACCTTTTTCTCTCAGAGCAGTGAGAGAGAAGACAGGATAACAGAGAAAGGTATTGAACTAACCTTTCCCCTCTAGTATTTAAGTTTAGCTCACCCTCTGACCAAGAGGACTGCAAATCAATTAGAGCTGACGAGTCCAACTTTAAGTGCATCAGCAGGGCAAATGGTAATGTCTCAGCATTAAGAAAAATTCTCCAGCATTTCTGACCTTGGATGAAGTAAAATGCCCTCCACTTGTCAGCATTCAGGGTTCACCCTGTATCTGCAGAACTGCCTGTGTGTACCAATTATATCACACAGGCAAAACAGGGAAAAAATATCTATTAGTGTGTATCAGTGTTGGAGAATACTCAGGCTTCCTAAAGCTTTTTGAAAGAGCTGCTGGATTGCTTTGGCTGAGACATGACCACTTATAAGCCATTTGGAGAAAGAAACTTAATTTACAGCATTGCTTATTTCCATCCTTCCTATAAGAAGGTACGTGGAATTTCTATGATACATTGAAACTTAAAATCATTCCTCCCTAGGAAAATGATGGTTGGTCATGATGTCAAACGTCAATGCAATGAGGCATGTAAAGAGTAAATAGCATGTGTCTTTGGAAAACATTGACTGTGGTGCCAGGGAAACTCAATTCCAGTGTTCCTTCTTTTGCAGTTTTTTAACGCCAAAGTTGTTATAGTGGAGCAGGAACAGGTCAGCAGGGGATTGAAGCATAGAAATGAGAGTTGAAAGGGTTGTTAGGCCCATTTATTTATGCCTCTGAGGATGTGTTTGCAGTAAACTTTTCTCAGCATCTCAGGCAATAGCTGTTCTTCCTCACATTTAATTTGAGGAAACAGATCAATTTTATTTTCTGACTACTCTTCTTCTACTCAGGCTGAGGTCCAGGCTGTGTAATTCGTAATTTGACATCCACAGAAACCTTTCTGAAGTGCTTCTGTAAGCATAACTGTGACTCTTAGAGCACAACCAGAGAGTCCATAGTTTAGTTCTGGACGTGCTATGTCGAGGTAGCTCATCAGCATGCTCCAATGTCATCTACTCAAAATGTTAAGTTTTACCAAACTTAATTCTGTCCCCTCATGCTTTATCTTGTCCCCTATCCAGCCTCATCCATTTCTCTTCCTTTTTGGTGTCTAGATCATTCGCGTTCATCAGGTTTGACTCTTCATTGTTGATACTTGTTGGGTGCACTGAAACTTTTAATTTGCTTAATAAAAAGCAGCCCCCCTCGTCACTGGTACATTTGCTGTCTTTCATTTTCCGGTGCTAAGAAGCCTTTGGCAGCACGCAGACTTTGACCTGGATTCACCCCACCCATGCAGTCTCAGAGGGGTTAAACCCAACCTTTTAGTACCTGCTGGGAGGCAGAGAGAAACCACTGAAGGATGACAAAAAGGGAGCGCTGTGTCCTCCTGCACAAAGCAGGTGCTCCTACGTGAACCAGACAAAGCATCTGCATCTCTCCCCACCTCTGTGTTTATGTGCTGTTTCAGAGAGTTGCTCATTGAGGTCAGGGCAATCGTTGCAGCTCTCTGGTTATGACAAATTCCTACTTATTGGTACCACTCTGATGAAATAAGTAAAGCCTTGAAGAACTTAAAACTTCTATTACTTTTTAATATGAGTAACTTTAATAGAACGGCTTAAATGTTTCCTTCTATTGCAGTGCTTCAGTATTTCTATAGTCATAAATTCTTCCCTCGCCAGTCTGCTATTACTGATGTATCAATTTTTTCTACTTCTCTGAACAGTAAAATTGAAAGAAAACAAGGTTTAGGCTTTATGTATTTTTAATTTAATGAAATTCAGCTTAAAGTCATAGACAAACAGCTCTTGGCATGGAGTACTCCTGCCTTTAGAAAGTCCTCAAGAAACCAGAGCAGCAAGGATGGTCAGATGCAGGACTGCACGACTGCAGGGTGGGGGGGGTTTCCCGGTTTTGTATTTGTGACTTCCTCCCTTGTTTCAAGTCACCACCTTTTCCTTGTTAATTCTGTCTAGTTGAGTTCATACTACACTTTACCTGATTTAGCCCTGTCTTACCTTCGCTGAGGGGATTTCCACTGCTAACAGGGTGGGGTAATTTTCAGCTGTATTCCTTTCAGACACCATGGGTGTAGCCTCGGAGCTCATGAGCAGCTCAACTATAACAAGCATCCAGATAAGAAAGTATTAATACTACTACTTAATGAATATAGGAGTAAAGTACAGAGAACTTAAAGTCAAGAACAACATCGATGGTGACATTCCCATTGGCTAGCTCTTAGGGGATGACTGAGGAATGCCCATCTTGAGCTAGTGGAAAGCGAGTGTATCTAGTTGTCACAGCACATCTTGCTTGTGAGACGAGTTGTTTCTTACATCATTTCTCCCCCACTGGAAACACTGAAAGTTAATCTACTTTTTCCTCTTCTTACAGCTAATATTATTCCTACCAGGTGAAGTTCTGTATATCATGGAGAACTAAAGGCAGGTACATGAAATGATAAGGAAAGTGACTGTGGGGAAAAATAACAGACACTAGAAAAGATAAAGCAGGAGAGAATTGAGAGTAGGATGAGGTGTCTAAAGGACAACCTCTGTGTTAGGATGAGATCAAGAGGAGTTAGAAAGACTAGATTTTCCACAGGAAGCTGAAGGCTAGTCCTAAAAAGATGTGAGGAAAGGAGGAAAAAGTGCTCTGCAAGTTTCATGTGTATAAGTGACTGGTTTTATATGTATAACTGACTATGCATTTAACACAAATAAGTTGACAGCAACAGAAATGCTCTCCTGCAAATACAGGCTGTATTTCATTTCTCTTTCTGTCAATGAGGGTTTGTGCTCCTGTTTACTCTGAGTTGAGTCCTGAGCGGTGGAATCCACCTGGTAAATGGGAAGTCAAATAGAAAAATGGAGAAACTAAGACTTATATGCCAGAATAAAAAATATCTAAGGTCAGAAGCCTTACAAGAGCCAGTTCTTTACCACTTCTCCAGCTGTTAATTTATTGTGTTGCTAGTTCTACTCTGCTACTAGTTTCCACAGCGCTTCCTGCAACTTCCACAGCACCCTTAGTGTATCAGCATTGTCAGCAGAGAACAGCCTTTCCCTGACAGGGGACAGTACAGTGCTCCAGCCATGAGATACCACTTAGATGACTACACTAGAACATCCACCAACCGTCTTTCCGGAAGTACTTTGCAGAGCTGTTCATTGAACTTAGAGGAATAAAAGCAGACCCGTTTCCTGACTGGTGGATGTGTAGAAATCTTGTGTGGCCCTGATCTCTGCCAACTACATACTTATTCATTCTCACCTCTCCATTAGGACAAACACTTTTACTCCTCAGAACAGCAATGTAGATGTACTGTAAAGAGCTCTGAAGCTGGGAAAGGGAATAATTAAGCAAAGACTTGTGCTAAACTGCTGCTGAGGCAGAAAGATCCTATTGCATTCCATGTCCTCCACTGCAACAACAGAAAGATGTGATACGAAGGGCTAGGAGCATAGTCTACCTTGCCGTACCGGCAACAAGCCAAGCGTGATATTTGCAGGAATGGCCAGATAAAAGCCTCACCTTTTACATGAGTAAAGAAGTGAAAGAAAAAAAGGATTTGCTTTCTTGAATACCCGTAAGATTTTGTGTGTGTGTGTTTTTGTGTTTTGAAATGCAAGTGTCTATGTTTGAATTTGTAGGGCTAAGAGGTGTTAGTCTGAATGAACATGGGAAAATACACGTTCCTGGTAAGGGAACTGCACTTAGAGACCCAGGGGGTCTTTCCCAATTGTACGAGCATTTTCTAGCAGCAAGAAGTCCACTGTAGGGTATATCTGCACTTTGAGAGTCTTACTAAGGATTGAGGCCAATGTGATGGTGAGCATAAATTGAACCATAAACTGTTCCAAGAGTACGAAGTCATTAATTTTAAAATGACAAGGCAGACAGAGATGCACAAGATAGAGATAAAGGGATAGCAGAAAAGTGGATGTTCTTTCAGTGAATTTCTTCAGTTACTCATGCTGCAGAGAGAACACTTGGGACAACGGTCATGTATCATAGCCTTTTCTTTTTCAATAATTTTTATTGTTGTTTTATAAAATCATCTTAGTCCTTAGGAGAAGCTCTGAGCTGGTGATTTCTCATAGAATATTTCCCCATGGTTTATTTAGAGGCATGGATTTACACTTATTCTTCACATAGTGTTTCAGAGGAATTATAGCTTACATAATCAACAAATGGATTGTCCTATTGTCACTGTGCTCACAGTGTGACTGTCCTGGCACTGGGAAAATATGCATTCCTTTATTGTTCCTGATCATTTGAGTATTTTGATCAGTTGTGAACTAACACAAAATTCTCTCAGGAAGCAGTAATGGGTTTAATAATGATGAACAGGATGCTTTTCCCTTTGGAAGAGGGGTCATAGAAAGAGTATTTTCTCAAGGAGCCTCTATATATCAGTAAGTCTGCATCTAAATGAAGTTTACAGCATCTTTGGAGCCACCATTATAAGTCTCTGAGGACAAAGCATGGGTCCATTTTGCATAATTCTTATCCAGCCTCATCCACTTAGCAGACATTTTAGATAAAGGAACTTCAGTAGTTCTGTCACTGAAACAACTTTTACATGGATAAACCTGGCACTAAATACAGTGCTCTAAGGTGCTCAGTTGAAAAGGTCGTTCATAAACACTAAAGAATAGGCCACAGTTTTGACTTAAACCTGGATTAACATCTCTGCTGGAGCCTGGAACCCAATGTGCTGCTCACACAGCTGTGGGGGATAGAGCAACCGTGGTGTACCTGTACTGCTGCTGAGCAGCCTCCCTTGGTCCAGCTCTGGGATGCTTTTGTTAGCCAAAGCCAGAGCACTGGCAAGATACAGACAGTTTTACAATAAACTCTTTTTTTTTTTAATGACCTAGGAAACCAGCTACTGAATGTTAAAAATAGCAGAGCTCAGGAAATCTCCCTGACCATCTGCTGTTGAGAGCTGCTCTCAGCCAGGACAACGCACTCCACGCTGTTTTCCAGAACCATGTTTCATGTAAAACAGAAAGAAGAAAATGGCTGAGGTTTGTCATTTTTGCAGGATTAGGACCCCTCAGAAAGTTATGGAGGTACGTCCAAGCAACAGAACTCCAAGATCCAAATTATTAGCTTGTGTCCCCAAAGAGGACCTTAGAAGCAGCTTCTGCAGACACAGGGGTTTTTTGGATGGGTTTTTGCTAGAAGTTCATTCACATTGGTAGGCAGGCTTTTTCTTCACTAGGGAGCAAGACTTTAAAAACTCTTATGACCAACCCTCTAGCAGATAATTTTTTTGGCTTTGATCAAGCTGAAAAGCAGTTTCAAAAATGAAAAAGAAAATGTAGTTTAGATCAACCTGAAACAGTGTGTTTGATCACACAATGATTTTTTTTTTTTAATTTGGGCATTCTTAATACTTTCTGCTTTGACTCATGCCAACAAATACTTGAGATATATGTCTAGATCTCCACCCCCTGACCCACTCCCGAGGATTTGTAAGAAAACTGTAGACAAAACACTTTCAGAAATGGTTTGGATACTGCTGATGGAAATGGATGAGAATGGAACTTCTCAGTGTGGTCTTACCTGCTAGAGGTCATAAAACACCTTGGAAGTCTCACCAAAATGCTTGCAGACTAACAAGCCATGCATGCTAACAAATGTAGGGAAAAACAGCATAATATGGGCTGTGATTTTTTCCCAAATAAGATTAACTGGTCCTTCAAGTTTTTTTCTTTTCTCTCTGTCTCTCTATTTTTTTAAAAGGGTTTTGTGCCCTTTTGATTAAAAGGAGAAGCAAGGAATTAGCTGACCTCCCAAGCTCTTTCCCAGCCCTCCTGGTGCTTTTGAATCTGATTTTAAGCATCTTCAGTCAGAATCATACGTGCCCTTCATGTGTGAAAGTGTAAATTGTTTCCAAGACTCTGTGGAGTAGCTAAAGGAATAAAAGGGGTGTGGGAAGGCTGGGAGAGGGGGGAGTGTATATACCCAAACACAACATGTTAAGAACTAGTCTACAGGAAAACCTGCATCCAAATGACAAAACCAGCATGAAAGCAGCTAGCAGTGAGTTGCTGATGAGAGCAATGTTCTTTCTAATGATGCTGGAGAGCCAGACTCAGAATTCACGTGGAGCACTTGTGAAGGACACCCAAATGTCAATTAGCACGTGCAATGGCATCATTACCAGTTTAACCAAAGAGTCATACAAGTCATGGACCTTTCAGTCTGCCTGTTAAGCAGTAATCGAGCAAATTAAATCATCATGAGGATAGCATACTATCAGGTAGTGCAGGATGCAAAATAAGAGTTGTGAGCTGTGGCCATTTGGAGATAGAGAACTAGGACAGAGAAGAGAATAGCACATGGGAAGGAGGAAGAGAGGCTATCATGATGGCTGTCTGTTCTGGTATATGCAGACCTGCTCAGGTCTTATTCAGAAACTTGCACACTGTCCCATATACACACTCATCCTCTCACCCTTATTTGGTCAGCTCCTTTTTGTCGCTGGTTAGAATTACCAAGAGGATTTGTAAGAAAGCAGGCAAGATGCTTTTCTGATCTAAATGGTAGGAAAAATGATGCCCGTATCAAGATGGGAGCATTGTATCTAATTGGGAGCATCACAAAGTCTTAGATCTTATAGAAGACCCATTTGAACAGGAAAGTACCGAGGTGGCCTCCTGCAGACATTCTGGATGTTCTCCAAAGCCTCTGTGTCTTGCAGCCTGCCCGAAGGCCTCCTAATTCTGCACTATCTCAGACCAGGAAGGGGTTAGTTTTGTGGCACAAACTCTGCGCACAGCAGAATGGGGGCACAAGCACAGCAAAAAACCTGGCATGCTTCTGCTAACCTGATCAGTGGTGTGTATAATAGAGAGAAGCCGCAGCATCTTTTACCCATGAAGCAGGTGGTGTGCCTCTGGCTCTTTGCTGCTCTGGCTACCTACGTTTGGTTGTGCAGACATGCAATCACGAGCACCTGTGACAAAGACTAGGCAAGAGTGACTCTGAAATGGAGATCCCTGCTGCTTCGGAGGAAAGAGACAAGCTGTGACAGGGGTCTGGGGCCATCTGAGAGCCTAGCAGGCTGGTCAGAGAGAAACTGTCTCCTCTTTACGGTGTTTGCACTGCAGCCACCAGACACCGCAGCCTCCCAGAGGCTTAACCTCTCAATCCCTCATTCTCTGCCCTCCCAAAATGTCACATCTCATACAGGTGTCTCTGTCTCTTTGCTCCGTATCTCACAATTCATAAAACCTGTTGGTCCAGAAGGAAAAGCGCACCTTCAATATTTCCAAGCCTGCACTTTGAAGTCTCTCTCTACATACAGAAATGCTCTGCCCTGTAAATTGGTAGTTAGCAGCTTAGCATCCCCTGCTCTGATATGATGTAATTCCACAAACTTTAACAATCAAATTATGGAAACTCAGCATAAAAAATTATGGCTGTTCTGAAGCCATCGTGACCCTTGATGCATTAAGCTTTGGCAGGGGGCCAGCCTACCACTGAGTGTGACATTTCTGGGAAAAAAAGGGGCTAAATGACATTTTTCATATTATGGCTATTCTTTCCCCTTACCCTAGCATGTTAAATTCAACTTGGCTCTAGGCATGCCAATCCAGGCTTCTCTTTCTATTTTCTAGCTGAGTTTTGAAATGCTATATTAATCCAGAAACAATTAAATAAGGACCCAGTGTTACCTGTTAATTATAAGGAAATGGGGAGTTACTTCAGTAATCTTACTGTCGTTGCGTTCCGGTTTTGCAGCTTCTTTCTGACATAGTTGGGGTGGAGAAGAGAGGTGGGTGTTGTTTATAACTTTTGAGTATTCAGGATGCTTAAGTATGTGAGTTGGAGGAGTTAGCTTGATACAAGGATGTGCAGGACTGACGGGTTGGATCTGAGCACAGTGTGACGCTGTGTGTGCCATGCCCTTAATTTCATGTCAGTGCATTCCATCAGTGAGCTAGTCCCCCTCCTTGTGCCTGTGTCGGTTCTGCTGCAAGGCCCCAGGGCTGTGCAGTTGCTGAGCCAAGCACTGCTCCGATGGTCCGATTGCTCACCCGAGGTACCAGCTGTGCCTCCAGAGCCGGGGCATTTGTGGAACACAGACTGCAACACGGCTGAATGGTGGGATGTCTTCTTTGGATGCACAAAAGCAGACTGGTGAGAATATCTCCCAAACTCAGAAGGGGGGAAAAATTTCCTTTCCTACGTAAGGAACTTGGAGAGCTAAGTATTTGGCAGATGCTTTTCCTGGCAAAGCAAATAAAGGAGGATCCAAAGGAAGAATCCATACTGAGAGCCCAGAGCTGGGCACCTCATAAAACCCATGGCATATTCTGCTGGTCAAAACAGCCTCTGCTTTGGTCTCTGACCAGACAGATGTTTGTGCTCTCGTAGTATTAGTGCTCCATAATAAATATCAATATACATAAATGTTTTAATCAGATAGGAATAGGAAATTAAGATGTTTGGAAGAAATCACAGTAGCCAGGAACTTCCAAACCTGTGGGCCTCTTTTCCTTATAGACTTAACCTAAAATGTGTATTTTAAAATTGCACTTGCTATGTGGTACCTTTTTTGAACTTCTGTTCCATTTGGCAAGTTTAGCAGCTCATTAGGGTCTTTGGCTTTTATTTTGACTGGGGTGATGAACACTGTAAAGAATTGTGAGTCTATATTGGTACTAATAAGAATTATAGTCTAAAGGCCAGAGCGGATAAAGCCTGGCCTTTGAATGGTGTGAGAATTATGCAAGAAAACATCCTCAGCTGTGGATTTGGCTCCAAGCTCAATCCATGTAGTGCCCAGCTTTGCAAATGATGCTTTGTTACTGGACCAATGTAACAGGATATAAAATTGATCACATCAGATTTGTTCACCGATATTCAGCATATTTGGTGATGTCTCTGCAGCAGTGCGCAGAGGCTGGGGCGTTAGGCAAAGGCACCCTCCCACTTACTCTCCCCTCTGTCTTGCTGTGTTGTGCTGCTTGTGAGCAGCAGGTGGGGTGAATTCTGTCCCCAGACTAAGCAGATGGCGTGGATATTCCTATACTGTGAGCCTTCTACCTTGACTCAGTACTTTTTTTCAGGGTGAATTAGGGACAAAGAAGAAAATCCCTCCTCTGTTGGCTGTTCCTTTTGGTCTCCGGTCTCTCTGTTAAGCTACTGCAGTACCGTACTACCTGCGCGCTTCTCTAGCATGCTCTGCAGCAGCATTTCGCTTGTCTTATCTAAGCAGTGGTGGATTTCTCCGTATTGCTGTAGCAGAGCTTGCAAGCACATATTTAAACTCTCTGATGTCGCCTGCTCTCCCTACACAGCATTTGAGTGTCTGTGGCTTCTTTTCCTGCAGTCCCTGCACATAAATATTTAATACCCACAATGAAGCAATGGTAAGAATCCATTTAATTAGTCCAAATACTGCCATTCCTTCAGCATGTTAGGTGGATTTGCAGGACTAAATGAGGCTTTGTATGCTGACAGCTGTGGTAAGTGGGACCCGTGACCATGTCGAGGCCTGGCTCCCTTGCTACACAGCGAGGAAAACCCTCTGGGTTCAGTGGCTGCAGCACACGCTGTCACTCTGGTGTGGGGTGTCATTGCCCCAGATGACTCTGTGCAATGCGAGCTACTGCTCTTCTGTCTACCAAGGGACAAAGTGAATTGAGATATTCCTGAAAATGCAGTCTCACAGGATGCTGTCCACAGGGGCTCTGCACGGTGATCTTGGCGACTGAATTTCAAAAGCAGGTAGGATCCTTTACCTGCAAATGAAAACAGATCTTTTTTTCGAAATCTTAGACCCAAGCTGGTTCAAATGAGATCACAAAAATGCACTGTAACCAAGCTACGTGCATTTCTAAACACATTTTACTTCATTAAGAGGTATTTGAGAAAAGGAGGAATGGTGCCTGCACTCCTTTGCAAAGCCCAAGCTATTGCGTTTTGCTGAGTTGCCCGTTGCTATTTAAGCATCTGCTAGCTTTGATGCATATTTTAAGCCCTGTGGGAAGCAGTGGCGTGTTATTATAAAGGGCACAGAGCAGCTTCCGCAGGGTGGTGCTTTTCTCATCAACTCCGTTCTGTTTTCAAAATGTGCTCTCACGCCTCAGGGAAACGTTAGGCCACCTGCAAATGTGCCAGTCTGCTGTGCTCCCTTGTCCCTAAGCCCTGCAGGCTAGTCTGGCTCCAGTGGGCTCGGGGGTGCGCGCTCCCCATCCAGTTATCTCAACGTGGCTGGATGCCAGCAGGCTTCCCCTGCGGCCGCCGAGCACAGCGATGATGTGCTGGCTTATTCAAAGGCAAAACCGGACAAAACACTTGGAAACGTCTGGAAGAGATCCTTCAAGGATGTGCTAACACAGCTATGTGACATACTGTAATATGCATGTGCGTTTGTTTTTGAGGCTTCTGCTAGCTTTGGCTCCTGTTACTAAGGCTTTAATCTGCAGTTGTTGTCATAACACAGAAGACGCTATCGGAATCGGGCTGAGTAACCCCCTGTAGTTCCTATGGTAACTGGATGCATTCTCCTTATCACAGGGACTCGCTTCACTTTTAACACCACAACAGAATCCGGTGTACTTTTAAGGAGACGGGCTCATTTCACTTAACAGCCTTGGAAACTGCCAGTCACACGGTCCCCATCACACAAGCCCACACAGATACTTGGTGTTGCTGCCTCCCCAGTGAAAAGGCAGACTATGAACGTTCAGTGGCTGTAAGCAAAGGAATAAGGAAATCCCATTGACGTTATGTGTAAAGATGTGGTGAAATGTGCCATGAAATCAGAGGACCAGCTTCCAGTTAGAAGCACTGTGCTGCAATGGGAACAGGCCACTTTTCTTTCACGGCTTCCCCCGTAGTCACATAACCACTGCATCCCTTGGTTAAGCATAAGCACGTTCAGCATGTCCGTATCACGATGGTAGGTAAATTTGGTGCATGTCACAGCATCAACAGAATGGAGTTCTGGGGAATCATTTCTATTTAGGTAAGTGTCTAGGGAATTGGGGCGGGTGAATGTAGCCATGACACGTTGCTAACAAGTCTGACAGTAGTGCTGCTTAAATTGCATGTCATGGATAGGACATGGAATACAATAACATGGTATTTACTGAAAAGAAGGAAAGGGCCATCTGCAAGACAGAACCCAGAAGCTTCCAAGGAAAGTGCAACCTCCCATGCTCCCCCACAAAAAAAACAGAAAAGAGAAAATCAAAGCGGAGATATTAAAGCAGATGATGCCAAGTGTAGGCATAGTTAAGAGGACTCGGGTTTGTCCGTCTCACCTCCAGCCTAAGCCGATAAATGAGAAGGCCAACCCGTTTTCTGCCAGCCTGAGACACTTGCAGGATACAGCAGCGCAGTCAGATATCGAGTGGGGTGCCAATGATACGTCACTAGCTTTAAAGCATAAAGCTGGGCTAAATAGAAATAGTCTGTATTTGCCTGCATCCTTTCTTTGTCACATTCTTTCTTGTAAAAAATTAGTAAACAAGCACTGCCCAGGCTAAGCCCTGGAAGAATAATGAAGGCAGATCAGTCCTTGGAGAGACAGACAATTTGGCAATGTAAGATTATTTCACTTTTTAGCGCTGTTTTGGATCTCTGTGTAATTAGGAGGAAGTGCTATAGGTAAATACTGTATCTATCACTTTCATCAGTGACTCAGAATCTAGAAGAGCAGTCCAAATTTTGTCTAGCTTAGTGCATCCTGTGAAGTTATGGACAGCAGCATCTGGCAAAAGGAAACAGTCTTCCTTCTCTCCATTGTAGTCATCTTTGCAATAGCTAAATCACTGAATAATGGGATTCAGGAATGCCAACAGGGCAAACGGGTATTGCTGCAATCTGAATCGCACCACGTACATGAATAAACGTCTGAGTGGGACATTACTCTACTGCTGTCACAGTGAGATCTGAACTACTCGCTCGCTGGCACTGAAATCATGCAGTACTACAGTTCAACAAAGAACCCAGAAAGCAAGAAAACTCCTTTCGTCCTTCAAGTAGGTCTAGCAATGGATTAAACAAGTGTGTTTCTGCCCAATAATGCCTTCTTTGCAATCGGAGGACCTGTGGGCTGTGTGAATCACCACCATGTGTCCTCAAATAATCTAGGAATTTAGAAAGCAAGAAGAAACCTGCTGAGGAGAGCTAATAAAAAGGGTACCGGCTCAGAAGCTAACCAGGTACTTAACGTTAATCAGACATTCATATCCTATTGGTGTATCATAGCACGGCCCAAGCTGCGACAGTCTGACAGTCTAGAAAAAAAATTATCTTAATCATCTGAGTGCTAAAAACAATGGTTTTCTGAGGCTAGGAAAGATAATGCTGTGGTTCTAGTGTGACTGCAGTAGAAGAGGTCTGAATTGAGACTTGACTAAAGAAAGGAGAAATCTAATCTGTGCCAGATACAGAGTCATTGGAATGATTGGTAGGTTCTCCACACCTACACAGTATTTCTTTTTTTCTTCTTTTCTGTATTTAGGTGAAAAGGAGAATGCGAAGTAAGGGATGATTTCAAGGCATGGGGAGTTCTGTTTCATTTCTAGCGTATAGCCTGTGTCTCTTAAAAGATCTGAAAAAATTATTTTCAACCATCCAGAGGGGGGTTATCAGAACTTCCTGTATCTCACCTTGTTTTGAGGGAAAAATTTGGTTTTATGGGAAAACAGCTAACCATATAAACTCAGTTCGTTCTCATGGAGATACTGGATGGAATGTCTAAGTACTGTAAATGAATATAATACTACAGTCTTTGGTAGATCTGGGTCACTGTACACCTCTTCAGGATCTGGCCCATGAAATTCCATTATATGACACTTTAATCTCCCCCAAATGTGCTGTCAAAGTAAATATCTGTTCTGTTCAAATGAGGCTCCATAATCTCTAACTTCATAGTCCTGAAGACCAACTGGATTTTATGTCCTGTTATATTTATATTCAATCATTTTTAAAACATTAATACCCTGGGTATTTAACTGGTTGCGATTCCTCTAAAAAGCATTAAACAAACTCAACTGTGTAAATGTGCTCAGCTCCTTCGTTGTCCTGGGAAAATGTGTTTGAACTGTGGCCTAAATTCAGAGGTTTTCCTGGGCTGTTTAACTCCTTACCTCCTGATCAACATCCTCCACAGTTTGCTGTTGCCAGGAAAGGAAAGATAAAAGCAGTCAAAGATCCCCAAGGGAAGTCTACTGGCTCCCAGTTAATGGTATTAGAGTATCGCTCTGAGCCCTTACCCCAGCTCCCTGTGTGCCAAGAATACTTGTGTTATTTTGGTAATCAGACATAATTCATGCAGCTCAGTCTGTAATTCCTAGAGTGCTTTTCTCTGATGCAATTGTGAGTGGGTCTGCAGAGAACTCTTCCTATTTGCATTAACTCACTGATTGCTGGCACTTAATAAGGAACACGTAGCTTTGAAACTCCAGCAGATGTGCTAAACATGAGGGTAACCCTAGATAATGCTTTCTTCTGTACTATATTTACCAGACAAGACACAAAACACAAAGGACTTGGCTAGCTGTCAGTTTTTCAGCAGTTTCAGTCATTTCATATGAAAAATCCCAGTTTTGAGGGAAAAAGCGATGAGATGGAAGAAACAAGGGAAACCTTGGGACATCCAGTGGCGTTAATGTAAGGCACTCAGCCGAAATATGGGATAATTGGATTCAAGACCCTATTCTGGATGACATAAATATCGTGGCTAATTGTATAATGGCATAGTCTGGAAAAATGATGGAAAGTGATGTTTCTCCACGGATTAGTTACTGTCACAATAAATAGGTGACCAAGCCAAAATCTGGTAGTAGAAGTATGCAAAAAAGATAAAAAGTTGGGAGAAAGGAAGGCTTCTGTATCCTACCAGTATATACACAGCAGCCTATTTTTCTATGTTCATGCGTGGTCTATGGCTGAAGTATTGTCATGGTTTAACCCTGGTAGGGAGCTAAGCCCCACACAACCGCTCACTCGCTTCCCTCCCAGTGGGATGGAGGAGAGAATCGGAGGGGTAAAAGTGTGAAAACTTGTGGCTGTGCTCGCATCGGAGTGCTACCGGTGAGGCATCTGACTGTCTGATGGCAGAAAGGACAGGACACAAAGATGCTCTGGATGCCATTGCAGAGGGAGGTCCTTTTTTTGGAGTAGTTCTTGCCCTTCAAATGAACATGGTGGATTGAACAACCAGAAGGCCTAGGTAGTTCAAAAACTATAAAAAAGTGTTATTCTTTGTGAGCCTTATTTGCCCACCCTCTGTAGTCCTTTACAGGCCTACATCTGTCATGTCATTCCTCTCTCTATCTTTGGCACTGACCTTGATACCAGGCATCTGTTCAGTCTCTGGTACACGAAACACATTTGTGTGGCTTTTGCCAAGCTTGAGTTTGAGCTGCATCTCCAAAGTCATCGCTATCCCTGCACTGTTTTAGGCTTCTGCTGTTTTTCTGTCATTTTGGTTCCCTTTGCCCATGTGATCTTCTGAACTGCACACACTGCAACCTTCATTGCATTAGTACCAGTCCTGTACAAGTCATTAATTTTCTGTTGCACCTGCCTCTCCTTTAGGAGATGATTTCTGAAGCAGATCTCCTAAAGGAGAAATCCTTTATAGCACAGCTGCACATCTGGACAGGCCCCAACACACTGTGACCCAGTGGCTGAAGGTTAGCCTATTTTGGGGAGCAATTGGAGTAGGAAGAAGTGGTCCATAAGCAGGCATGGAAGGAGATTTCTGGTAGTAGAGGGGTCTTTTATGTTCACAGAGGAAAAAAGGGATGAAGAGGCTGCAACATAAGCTAGACAAGCTTCAAACTCATCCTGTATGAGGATGATTTTCAATTATGTGAACTCATTATATGGAAACCTAGTGCTTGAAAAATGTGTTTTCCTTCCATCGGGAATTATGTTGTTGATGCTGGAATTGCAGGATGGAATTAAGCAGCCTGAATTATGCAGCAGATCAGAACAACTGAGGGTAGTGAGGCACTGGAACAGGTTGCCCAGAGAAGCTGTGGCTGCCCTATCCCTGGAGGTGTTCAAGGCCATGTTGGACGGGGCTTGGAGCAACCTGGTCTAGTGGGAGGTGTCCTTGCCCATGGCAGGGGGGCTGGAACTAGATGATCTTTAAGGTCCCTTCCAACTCTAACCATTCTATGATTCTAAGTGGTCAGAGTGATCTTTTCTGGCCTTAAAAATCTATGAATTTACAGCAGCACAGAAAAATAGAGGCTGTTAGGCTCTTTCCCGATTTTTCAGGCACGCTTTTTTTGTCCGGGCCAATTTTTTCCCAATGCTGTTTTCTGCTTTGCTCCACCTACCCATCTGACTTTACCTTTTGGAAGGAACAGCAATGTTTTCTGGCATTGTTCAAAGCCAGGGCTTGTTCATTCCTTCCCAGGAGTTTCTACGACATTATCTTTACACTGTCAGGGAGATATTTTTACAATGGCTGCACACTCTTCTCTCCCAACCAGTTGATCTAATCTATCAGAAGGTTATTTTAATCTTTTGTAGGAAAAGAATTAGTAATTTTCTCTGCATTTTCTGTCTTTAAAGACAGGGAGCGGACTACTGTCACAGAATTGTAATAACTAATCTCTTCTTGTTCCCTTTATGTTAGGTATTATTATTAATACTTATCAGTCTGTTGTGCCTAGGAAATTAAAAGACCTGAAGTAGCCTGCTGGGACTGAATGTTTTATGTACATTAGAAACTCGGCTTAGGGAAATCTGTATCTTGGTCACAAGCATAAGAAACTGGAATTGATTATGCACAAGTTTGAGAACTATGTTTCAAACTGATTTCTTTTCATTGAAATAAGCACTACAGAGATTAAAAAAAAAAGAAATGCAACACACTTATTCCACAGAAAGGGCAGGAAGCCTAAGGACAACCATACCCTAAGCAGTGATCATTTGTGTGCATGCTGTAAGATAATTTCCTATGTAGGGAAAGAAACCACAGACTCAAGATCAAATTCAGCACATACCTCCAAGGACAACGGAGGGACTCTGCTGAGCCTTCCATAAGGGAGCAGTGCATTGTGTTTGTGCCATATTGAGCCCTTTCTGTTTCAGTCAAAAGCACTCACCACTTCTACCATGACAATTTCTCTGAACGTGTCTCATTAAAAGTTCTGACTTTTTTTTCTTTGTTTGCTCTCCACAATAACTCACTCTAAGCATTGTGCTTGTACTTGATACAGAATCAAAATCACAGAATCATAAAATGGTTTGGGATGGAAGAGACCTTGAAGATCATCTAGTTCCAACCGCCTGCCATGGCAGGGACACCTCCCACTACACCAGGTTGCTCAAAGCCCCGTCCGACTTGGTCTTGAACACCTCCAGGGATGGGGCAGCAACAACTTCCCTGGGCAACCTGGGCCAGCGTCTCACCACCCTCAGAGTAAAGAATTTCTTCCTGAGATCTAATCTAAATCTCCCCTCTTTCAGTTTAAAACCATTACCCTTTGTCCTATCACTCCACTCCTGATCCAAATTCCCCTCTCCGTCTTCCCTGTAGCCCCTTTAGGTACTGGAAGGGACTGTAAAGTCTCCCCAGAGAGACAGGGCAATTCAATACAGAAGACATTAAATGAGTATTTAACTGCAGATTTTCTGTACAGAAAACAGTTACTTGAAGTTACTGTGATTAAATAACATATTTCAGTCTTCATCAACAACTAATTTTCCTTCACAGAAAATACCCAGAGAAAATGTTACTCTAAAATTGTTTAATTGCTGTTTCTTGTGCTGAGTTATTTGTTATGAACTTTCTGTCTTTCAGCATCTTCTTCTGTTAGATTAAATCTCATTTTCCCACTCAAATGATGTAGTGTGAATGGAATCAGCATTTTCTGTATTTAGAACTAATCTTGGTTTTTTGCATTATAAAAATGTGATAAAATAGGAAAAAAGTTTATCGGGAATCCTGGAGCATGTTTGACTTTTCTGTTTCTTGTTCACAAAGGTACAAATGCTTCTCAACATAGCAAGTGGGGTACAATTATTCTCCAACTACAAAAGGAAAAGGAATCTTGCTTCAGTACCGTGTCTAAGTAGGCCGTCCATAGCCTTGTCCAACTGGTGGAAGGCAATAGCTACTCATAATATAAAATATATTCAGTCAACAGTATTCTAGGCTTTGACCTAAAAGGTTAATATTAGCAAAAGTGACCAATTACCTTTAGGCGCAATCCATTGGCACACAAATAGAAATCAATACAAAATATTCATTACTATTTTTGTGGGTGTATAGATGTAATTTAGAAGAAACAAGAGAACAAAGAAGTAACAAGTCCAGAGCTACGTCCAAACCTTTGCCCGGAGTTAATTCTTTGGTGTTTGGGTTTCAGTAGCTTGCAGGATTTTGATGTCTTTGGTGATCAAATTCCCTTTCTGTAGTTCTTAAAAGCAAACTTATTTTGAACAGAATTTCTTCAGGGGGCTTGGGGGAATCTGGTCTCTGGACTGAGGAAGCTATGGTTTACTTGCAAAAGTGAGTCTGTCTTCTCCCCCTTTCTATCTTGCAAGCTAAGAGTCAGAGATGATGGTTGTAAGTCTGGCACATGCTTCATACTTGTAATGAGACTTTTGGGCTGTGGGAAGTGAATGTCATCTCGAAAAGACCAAGTTTAAAGATGGGAAGGATGGTTGGTAATAGCAAGCCTCTCATGATAATGCCTCAGTTCTCATTCCTGATGCTGTCAGAAACTCACTGCATTATTGTAGGAAGGTCATTTAATCTCTCAACAAGCCTACTCACTTAGGTAGGACTTCTGGATATTACTTGTATGTAAACAGCCGTCTTGGTCTGGAAAACCAGGAGTGAAAAAACCAACATGCTTTTCCACAAGAATGAGTTAAAAGCTTTTTTTTTTTTTTTTTTTTTTTTTTTTTTTTTTTTTTGAAGAAAGATAACTTTTAGCTGTCCCAAACTAAGTCAATGGCTTGCAGATATGACCTCGTTCCAGATAGCAAACAGAAGTGGAAAATTTCCCACCCTTCCAAATAAGAGCCAAGTCAGGATAGATTTTAGCAGTCTGACGCAAAGCTGGGACAGGATCTATTAACTTATATCAGCTGAAGATCTTGTCTCTTACTGTGCTACAGAAACGTAGGACTGCAGCTTTCGGTGCTTAGCTGAAGAACCTTAGCTGAAAGGGGTTTATTTTTTCAGTGGTGAAACAAGCTGTCTCCCAGACGTGCTGTCTGACATTGATTAGACAATAGTTGTGCTGAAGCCAGTACATTCTATCAAAGGTTTTGTGCCTTCCTGTAGAGCAGGAAATGTAAAGCACTTTATGTGTAAAAAGAAATATTAATACTTAAGCTAAAAGTTGGGGGGGGGAGGGCGGAATCTAATAACCAGAAACAGCTTTAGGTGCATATTCTTTTTTCCTGAACTTGCAAAAAGTTTAGGGGCTCTGTGTGTATCTTACAGTTATTAAAAGAAAAACACTTAAAGCTCTCTAATGTAGCACAGACCCTGTTGTGTTTGGAAACAAGAAATGTTTGATCGCCCCTGTGGGAAAGTCTTTGTCTTGGCTGCCTTGTGCCAGCCTGGTATCAAAGCTGGACTTGATTGCTTTGCTTGTACGCAGTGCTTGGGAGTCTATTAGAGAATCAGTAAGAGATTCACTGAACAGCTTTTCTCTGTAAGAGATTCACTGAAAGCTACATTTTATGGCCAACTTTGTTCAGTGTTAGATGCCTCATAGAGCAGATTAATGATTCAGCCAGCTACATCTTGTCTTCAGTGGGATCTTAATGGGATCTCTTTCTGGATGATTCAAATGTTTGAAAACCCCAGATCTGCCCCAATACCAACAGTGTTCATCTTGAAAGCATCTAAAAGACCTTAGCGAACCTTCAGAATGCACCTGTGATTGAGAAGATGTTCTTGGATCTACTCCTTGTGTAATCATTGAAGGCTGAATCTTGATCCTGTCTATGCCACCACCTTTGGACAAGAACTCCAGATTCACATTAGTGCAAATCAGGCTCCTGATCCTACCATGTTCTGTAATGGGGGGAGGGAGGGGGAAGGAACAACTCCTTGAGATGTTTCTTGCTATTCCAAATGATTTTGAATTTCCAAAAAGTATTTGCACATGTGCGTGCGCGCGTACACACACACACACCCACACCCCAACTATTGTGCTTTTTTGCAGCCCTTGTTGCTGTCAGGAGGCTTACCATCCATGTAAATTTGTAAATTTGTGTTTTAAAAACATGGTGAGACTTCTTGATTTGCATTCTGCTTTTACAGTAGGATAGCAAGCGACCCTTAGTGGGGTTTGAATCGTAAAATCAGCACAAGCTTTCCTATTGACCTCACTGATTTTCAGGTGAAACTAGCAGAGTGATGAGAAATTCATTTTCCTAAAGGTAGTTGCTATTGTTCTGAGTAATTTGCAAGGATAGGAAGTTAGATAGCATCCATCGGATTTGATCACTGCATCAGGAAAACCAAGCAGAGCTTGGGTATTTTATATTCTTCCTCGTTTTATAAGTGCCTTCCTGAGGAGACAGAAATTCCCTTAGGAAGAACAGAGGTGTGGGGTATATCAAGAAAAAAACCCCGCCTCAATTATAGAGCAAATGACTCCATAAAAACATCTTGCTGGAATCTGCACTTGTCTCTGGAGGTTTGTTGTTACTGTCATTGTGCTGTACTGTTAAATTATAGCTGCAATACCAATCAGTCATGGGCCTATAAAGAGTCCACTACGAAGCAGAAATCAAGATACGGCCTTCAAGTTATAGGGAGACCATGAAAAAGAGACAGAGATTTCACTGAGAAAATAGACTTAAACTGACATCTAACTTCAAGCAGAGGCTCAGAGACATAGAAGAGAGGAGAGACAAATGCAGAAGTCATCTAAAGCAAAGCAGAAGAAAAAGATTATTTGGATGAGACCAGTTTGAGCTAGCCACTTGAAACTAACTGTATGTATTTCAGAAGAAGGCATATGACCAAGCATGGGAGGTTACCTTCATGACTAATGTTATTTAGATGTACTACTTTTACCTTGGCCACATTTGTGCCTTCAGGAGTTCCAGAAAACGGTCTGTATTCAGCAGAAAAGGCTATATCAACATGGCTATTTTGGCCTGTTTTGCACCTGTTGCAACTATTTAGTAGTTTTTCCCAGGGAGTTCCTTGGTGCTCACCATCACGTTATACAGGCACCCACCACAAGGAGAATGCATCCCATCTGTAGATGAACTTTGCAGGACTGCAGGAGGGTCTTCCTGCTGGACTTTTATCTTCGGTCCCTGCAGAGCAGCCAATGGTGCTTCTCTCTTCTCTGCAAGTTGCAGTTTTGCACATAGTCTTTATGACTGACACGTCCTTTACTGGTGTGGATACCTGCTAATGAAGGAAAACAGAATACCACCTCCCTATCCTTCAAAATTACCCCAGCAATTGGACAAACATTGTGTTTTCAGCTTTCACCAAACTTCTTAAGGGATCCTGTAATAATTAACGCAATTGCAAATGTGTGCGTTTATTAGAATTAGAACTAAAAAGTGCTGCTTGTTCACTCATACAGCAGAGAATGTGCATAAAACTTGCCTCAGAACCTGTAAGAGAAGACACTGATGGTGTTATAAAGCTTTCTTGGGGGTCTTCATTATGCAAATGTGATCCATCAGAATTGTCTGGCTTTGTTAAATGGAGGTCTGAAAAACCTGCCTGTGGATGACATACCTCAAGAGTGCACAGCTGATGTTCTGTTTACACAGAAACTGCCATACGCTTCCCCTTGTGGTCTAACATCCGGAAGCCGGCAGGTGGGTGTGGGGACCCTAGGGAGTAATCTGCCATTCCGGTACAGTGGTCAATTAGGGCAGCTATACCTGTCTATTCTAGGCCTGCAAGGAGCCTGCTGAGAAGATGAAAACAGGACAGGAGGGGCAGCAAAGCAGGTCTAAGCTAAGGGTGGGGTTAAGAGAGATCTCTAAAGGTTGCCAGAGGGAGCTGTTTGTAAGTGGCTTGTGCTGGAAGCAGAGGGAGCCGAGGCGGGGAGGGAAAGCAAATTTCCAAGCCCTGAATCTGTGCAAGATTCCAGCATGTGGCAAGGAAGGGCATGAGTGCATCCAGCATTTCGATCTGGAGCTAGTTCAAGCCTGCAGTGGCCTTGTGGATTGCCAGAGCGCCCTTCTGGTAGGCCATGGGAAGAGGACTTGCACACCAGCTTGCGGGCTCATTTTTGCATTCTGTGAAACACAGAAAGAACAATGCAAGGGAGATGCCGCACTTTCACCTGCTGAAAATATGTGGCTTTTCCTCTGAAGTTTTGTTATCCTATCTCCTCCCCTTTCTCTGTCACTACTGACATTCTTCACACGCTGCATTTGCAACGCTAGATAGTAAATTACCTGGTAGCAAATCTTCTTTAACCCTGCTGTTAAACATTTCTCTGTTAACATAAATTCAACCTGATAAACAGATTAAAGCAGTGTAAAGAGCCATATCGAGTAGATAGTAAAAAGAGAAGATAAGGGGATCGATAAGCTAGTCCCCAAAAACAGGTGTTTGATCATTGCTTGTGTGTCATCAGAGCAAACAAACCTTAAAAATAAGTATATGGACAATCTGTCCCTTTTAATTGGCTGTATCTTGCAAAGCTGTGTCTGCTCTATGCTGTAAGATTCATAATTCGCCATCGTTGTGTTTTTCAAATTGTTCCTATTATTCATGATTAAGGTCCAGAGGAGAAGGTTCTTGCAGGTATAAGGAGACAATTGTTAGAGACATACTGAGGTTATTAAGACAGAGATTCAGTCAAAGGTCATTATGATAGCATCCAAATGTAAAGAACACATGGGAGATAACGGAGAAAATTAGGGCTGAACATAAAAGTATCAGTGTGGAAGTCTAATTGGAAAGCACAGTAAGGACAAAGAGGAGACGTGAGCCAGGAGAGCAGGCTCTGTGCTGTCATTAGAGGTGCAGTGCTCATATCTCAGTGGCCTGGCTCTGTAGTGGGTGCTGCAGAGCTGGCTGCGGCAGGAGAAAGAAGGGTGAAGAGGTATAGCATACTGCTGTCCTCTCCTGGATGGAGTTTGAGAACCTATAATACCCCGTGCAATTTGTTTCGAGCATCTTTAAGATGGGCTCTGTCTGGGCAAATTTTAAGTGCGAGACCAAACTAGAGCTTATCTATGATATTGAATATAGTCCTCCCCTCTATGCCTAATAGGCCTATAGAAGTCCTAAAGCCTCACAGAGGATGTGTCTGTGATGCCAAACCTCAGAATCCAGCCAGAGACTTTAACAATGTGCAAACATGTTGATGGCCCAGATGAGCCCTCCAATCGTGTTATGCAGAGATAAAATCTCATCCCTCTGAAAGGAAACCCCTTTGCAAACGATCACACCTAGGCGATTGGGTGGGGAAAGGGCAGATGAAAGGATGCTGCTGCTGAGGAAGGTTTAATATTTTTAATACACCTATTTAATGTACAGTTATCTTAACAATCAAGCTATTACAGCTCATATTCTTCTTCTGTTACTGAGTGTTTTATTCTTGGCTGCACTTCCAACCTGCAGGGCTCAGAGCAGGTTGTATTGATCGTCGGCCTGCACTGTGCAGCCAGGCAGGGCACCTGAAGCACCGCGGGAGCAAGCGCCTTCCCCTTTTGACACAAGCCAGCCGGCATCAGGTGTGACTGGGAACTCTTGCCTTGTAGAGCTGTGCTCTACCCCCACCATCCCTGGATGGAGCACAGCTGACCTATACGTGTCAGGTGATTTTTCTGGAGTGGTGGCAATGAACACAAGATAGGATTACGTTCCTAATCACTTTTAAGGAAGCAGAGGTTTTATTCTGATTGATCTTACTTGCTGTAAAACCCTAGGATATTTCCAGTGCACATAACATCAACCTTTTCTGTTTCAAGAGACCTTTTTTCCTCTTTACTTCTGCTGGAGAAGATGATCGTTCTGCCCTCTTGGCCCTGTCTGGAAAAACAATTTGTCCTCTGTTACTTTTCCTTGATTTCTCCAGCTATGGATGTTCACAGGGCAGGGCTGTTGCAGCCACTGTGCGATGACAAAGTAAGTCACCAAAGTACCACACACACCCCAGAGAATAGAGTCCCCTTAGTCCTGCAGGTGGAGATGGAAATTTAGAAGAGTCTTAATAACTAGGCAGATGCATTTGTCATGGTGAGGAACATGCTTAGTTAATATGGAAACCTATAGGAGAAATCTGAAGGGGAAATCAAGGTCATTTAAAGACAAGCAACAGATTTGCGCATGCATGCAAGTAGATTTCCTCCCTGATAAGCACCACCTTCTGTGTCTGTTATGTGACATATTTCTCAGGCTCTGAAAATGATTGTCTATGAAGTATTGTGTCTAAACGTGCAGTGGCATACAATGGGTGATTGGCAAAGGATGGTCTGTGTTTCGAGAATGGAAACATAGTCCACATGCCATGGCTTGGGGATTTCCCAGGATGTGGAGTCAAAATAGATTCCATAAAAATATAAAAAATAATTAGTCAGTGGTAGAGGCAGTACCTCTGTCTACTGTGTGGTGTGCTGTGGTCCTGTGCCAGCCCCCTGCTAAGCTGTGGGAACAGTTCATTTCTTGTTCCAGCTTTCTGTAGATAACTTATCGGACCCACAAAATGTCCATCCCCAATCCCCTCTTTGCTTTTGTTTCTGGTTAATGACATCTGACAGCAAATGAAAACACATTGCACATGGTGAACTGGTGCCTTTACAAAGGTTAAGCGGGCATTTTCCCCACCTCTCTTGCGTAATGTAGCAGGGAGAGTTCACACACAGAAAGCCCAGCTTATTTCACCGTGTCTTAGAGCAGCATCAGATTGAAGAAATGTGCTTTCCGATGCCAGTCACGTCATTCAACCGACCACCCTGATGTTATTTCTGTTTTGAACACGTTAATGACAGATAAGTTTTTTTAGTAAAACTATTTACCTTGCCTAGAAGCCCAGGAAACCAAAAGCAGATCAGTTAGGCTTGGGAAAATCCAGGAAGGGTTGTGTTTTGCCCAGTACTTTCTAACAAAGTAACCACTGTATCTGTCCAGCTTTGTAAGTGTAGGAGTATTTCTTCTTTATCCCGTAGCATAAACTAAATCATATTCTCAGTGAATAAATGTGGAATTTTTTTTTGTTCTGCAATCATTGCCTCTTCCTAGTTCCCATTTACTGAATGGATTAGACTTCAGCATTCACTGGTGTTAAGTTGCGAAAACCTCAAAGCATAAGAAGGAGCTAATCAACATATCTGAATTAAAATCACTTGTCTTGGTCTGAGGTGGCATATCCTGTCCCATGTTTCAGCATGCTTATCGTAGAGAAGGTGGCTTTGCTGAGTCTCAGGACTTCCTGTTTGATTCAAGAAGTTTCAGAGTAAGAATAAAGTCATAGGGTGCGCACATAATTCCTTTTAGGTGACAGTCCAGGCTGCTTTAACCAGTATTCCAGATTAGTAAAGAGCACCTCAGAATTACATCTCGTTAATTTTTCTAAGGCTGTGGGAATTCTGGAACATCTGGCATCTCAAGTTTAAAGGCACCAGATCTGTCTAGACCAAATATATTGGCTGTTCAGAAAATGAGATTAAAATAAAATGAAACACAACCCAGGGAGGATCCTGAGGGATTTCCCTTAACTTGCATTCCACTTTTCCTCTGACATTGATACCCATGTATCTTAGGGTGGAAAGGCGGCTGAGTGGCGTGCTGCTGGTGAGCAACCCTCTGCTGCCTGCACAACACAGTAGGCAATGGCCCACCTCCGGCTGGGAAGGGGCCGAGATGACTCTAAGCAGAGAGGCCCAGCCCAGCTTTTGCCTTCAGTCAAAAGGAGGGTCCCGGTTCTTGCAATGTTTTGCTGTCAGCCAAGTGCCCCGGGGCTGACATGGCTAATGAGTTGGANAAAAAAGGGAAAGGAAAGGAAAGCATTCCCTTCCCTGTTAAGAAGGCGACATCAGCCTCTTCTATGAACTTTATCTCACTGCGCTAAAGGCTGCTTTTAAAGTGCTAGTGTTGTTGGCATAGGCATTGTGGTGAGAATTAGCAAACACCCCCATTGACAACAAGCCATTGTCTATGGCATCTTTATAATGAGATTTAACAAAACCGTCACCAAGTCAAAATGAATGCAAATGAGTGCAAATTCATGTATTCCAAAAGGATTAGAATATCATTAATGTGGGCATTAAATATTTAAACAATATCTCTATGAAAGAATTATGAGCCTTCAAAGCTTGTCTGTGTTTTATGACCACATTAAAGCAGTTATAATGACATCTTCTATGCTGAGACTAGGAATTATCTTTTTTTAAATATCATGCCCAAAGCCACCATTCTACCCACAGGTTATGGTCTCCATGTCTATTGTGAGCCAGATTTCAGCTGAAGTGGATGTGTCACCTTAGATGAGGCAAGGGTGAAGCATGCATCACTGTGAACATGCCCACACCTATCGAAAAGCCATAACAGAATAAACAGCATGAGCTGTTGAGAGTCAATCTGCCACTGGCTTGTAGAGTCAGAGACCATCCATGCATGTGCTTTATGCATACTGTAGAATTTAACCTGCTGGAGAGCAGATAACTTTCCTGGCTATAGTAGACCCTGTCCCTACAAACAGTTTGAAGACTTATCGTGCCCAGTGCAAGCCTCCTCAAATCGTGGTTTCAGCTGTCTTCCTCTGCTTTGCAAACAACTGCTCATCTTGCGCTTGATCTCCAAAGGATATCTTCCACCAGAGCTTTATACAGGGAGAGGTGAATTTAGTGCCAGCTGCTGGTGCAGCCAGGCAGTGAGAATGCTTGTTCGGGCTGGGGGTTCCTTACTCGCGTAGTCTCGTTCATCCGTTTTTTTATATATCCTACAGTCTGTGTGAGTTGTGTCTGATACTACACCTTCCTATCTACGCCAAATTTAAGCTTAGCCGTCCAGATAGTGATAAAATGTAGTCACGTTCTATACAGTTAAAGTTAAGTGAAAAATTCTGATTTTTTGAAATGCTTTAGAATAACTTGATGGAAATAATGCCTTCCCCCTCTTTAGCCCCTCTGAATGTCTTCCCGTATTCAGTTACAACTGCTAGGAGCGTGAACGTGAACAGAAGGATTTTGAGGATGTCTCAGCTGATAGAGTAGTTTGTAGAGAAAAGCTGGCCAGGCTCAGTCTCCAAGACAGATGGAGATCAAGCTAGTTATTTGAATGGTATATGTAAAATTAACGTGAACTTTGAAGATATCTTTAGGTTGAGAAGTTAATTTTTAAAACTTTCCCTGCTTTGCTTAAGCACCATAGTTCACGAAAACCTATCTCCTGGTTATATATATTTGACTTTATTAAGTCTCAGTTATTTTGTTTGGTTGGAATATTTTTATTTTAAATTCTTAAGGCAAAACATTTTTGATTGCTTTAAATCTGCTCCTGAGAATTCTTACAGCACAAGAAAGGACTGAGCCACACTAGGGACTGTTCATGTAAAACACCCTTTGCCGCAATGACCGAAGAAGTCACAAACTGGATTTGAGTCTTACTGAAGGCTCAGCCTATCGTGACCATGTCAGGCCTTTCTCTGGCTTTCCACTAGAACACATAAGAGCTCATCGCAGTCTCAGTTCTTATTCTCCAGGCATTGTGTGATCTAAAAGGATAGCTAACAGATCACTTTAAATATCCGGGATTGTTCTGTCACCTGCTGTGGCATTTCTAAACCCAAGAGGGCCGTGACACGGAAGTCTACAATGGGATCTCATCACAGCTTTCCACTCCTAGTGCAAAGCACGCTTCTCAACTGCATCATTGTCATTTCAAGCATAGCACTGTGTGTGTCTAACAAAGGAAGTAAAAAAAAAAATAAAAAATTAAAGCGAAGGAAGACAGCAGTGAAAATAATCAACTGCATTATTGCTCACAGGGAAAGAAGAGAGAAGTGAAGAACCCACTTGTGTAGCTTAATGCATTTTTTAAGGAGCTCTGATACTACAGTGGGAAGGATTGTATGGGAGAGAGTCACTAGAAGACGCAGGTCCAAAGCCTGTTAAAGTCAGTGGTAAGATCTTTATTGATGTGAGTGAATTGTTATTGAGGCCCTTGAATCTTTGCTGGCAAGCCACTTAACTCTGCAAAATGCTGAGCGCTCTGCAGTGGGAAGTGCAGGAAAACACGGTGGGCTGAGATTATTTCAAAAACAGCTGAATACATTGTGCCTTCTGTGCTTCAAACAGTTGCTTCTTCTGACAGCTTGTTTTAAGTGTTTAAAATAAACTGGTCCTGTAGCTGTGGTTTGATTAAGTCAATTGCCACAGAAATGATGCAGGTGAGTCGGTGGTTGGAGTTGCCTTGAGATCTGCTCGGCCCAGTGTTACAGGGAGCTAATGCAAGGAGGGGTAGGTGAGAGTTTAGCAGATGTTGGATTAGCCTGTGACTGATGCTTTTCAAGGAGTGCCTTACTATGCTCAGCAGCTGCAGATAATAGGAAGTATTGTGACTGCAAAGCACTGACTTTAAAGTCAACATCATATCATGTGAGTCATTAGTGTTTCTTTACTTGGGGCTAGTAGCTTTTGCTTTGCCCAAGTTTTCTCCTGAGGGCTTGGCAGTCTACCATGTCACAATATGCATGCAACGTGGTAGGAGGAATTGGCTGTGGAAGGGAAGAGTAGGGAGACAGCAGTAGGAATTTGGTCTGAACGTATGGGGCTGGGCTTGTTAGCATCATTGCAATGTCTTTGTAAACCATCCTCTTCATAAGAAGATAATTTCATTGTGTTATTTTAAAAGCCAGTGTGTGAAGCATGAAACCCCACACCTGAAAAACAAAGATGGTCTGGACTGCTCAACTGTATGACCATCAGAAAGAGATGAGCTTGCAGGCTTGTGTTTCGTGGGCCCTAAACAGTTTCCTTAGGGTAGATAAGGATTCAGACATTGCAGCATTGCTTATTTTCATTTTTTGACACTAGTACAAAACAGTGCAGGATGTAGAACAATACAACCTGTCCAAGCACTTCAGCTGCTGAGGTTTTTTGCTTGCTTAAAGATGGTCAGGTGCTATGAAAATCAATTATGTGACTAATCTCATCAATTTCTATGTGTATTCCTTTTAATTAGCAATCTGTTTTCTGTAACTACAGGAACCATTAAGTGACCAGTACATGATATAATTAAATACAACATATTAATGATCCCCTACATCAATTTGTGATCCTTTAATGAATGATGGAATTGCACCACAACTCTGCTTGGTTTGGTTGTGTTTTGGATTTAAAAATTATTTTCTCTGTTTAATGTCCAAAAAATTAATGATGAATCAGTGCATGACACTCCTGTTAAATCCGCAATAAAAACTGCTAGAATGCCTAGGAAGGAGATCAAGCTAAGGTGCCAGAAATTATAATTATTTCAGCTCTTGCATGAATAATAGTTGCTAGGAGGCTAAGCTATAGATCTCTGTTCTGACTTTGCAAGCTATAGGTTTCCTGTTCATTAGCATATCCACAAGTACAGACAGCAACTGGGAGCAGGGGGATAAAGCAGCAATGACATCTGAAAGCTAGAGGCAGTTATTTACTGTAATGTCAGCTGTGAGATTTTCCGTGATCTGTTGAAAACCTTGTGGCAGATAAAGACAGAAAACTGAAATGTTAGAAACCAAGCTTGATGTAACTTGAAACAATTACATAAATATTTATTTATGCACATCTGTTGTTCTTGTGGGTGTATTGCAGATATGTCCGTTAGCCATCCCTACACCAGTGACCACTTCTCTTCCCTTGCTGCTTAGTACAAGCCCCGGAGCTTGTCATCTCACTGAGCGCTGCTTCTTTTAATAGTGCAGTGCGTGAATTCAGCAGTGTTTGGTTTCAAGTTAGACATTAGAAAAAGGTTTCTAGCTGTACGATTGTTCAAGGAATAAATTGTTTGAGGAGTTGGTAGGATCTTTATCACATGAGGTAACAGACTTTCTCAGGAATGGTTCAGGGAAGGCTGTTCCTGCCTTAGGGCAGCAAAGAGACTAGATAAGCTCTTACAGCTCCTTCTTGCCCTAGTTGCTAGGAATTTGTCAAACATTTGTTGAATTTTCTCAGTTGTGTATGTAAACTGAAAAATCCTGTTCTGAACCTTGATAAATAGTGTGTCCTCACACGGAATGCACTGAGTCACACCCAGGAAAAATAAGCTTGAAAGTCTACAGCCCTGGTTTCTGTGGTGATAGCAATTTTAGGCAACATAGAGCCAGGAGGCATATTTGGGCATGTTTTTTTGGTGGTGGGTTTTTTTTGTTTGTTTGGTTTGGTTTTTTTTTGCTTTGCAAAGTCTGGTAATTGAATTGGGTTAATTCTTTATTGCTGTTGGTTGATCCTACTGCATAAAGTGTTGCTGCAAAATCCTTGGTGCTTATTCTTTGCCTTCTGAAACTTGGATTCCAAAATGCGAGGTTAGCTGCATTTTGGTGGTTCCCACGTGCCAGACAGGCAATGATTGCTAATGCAGCTGTGAAAAAAGACACAAGCGCAAGTCAGCAAAATGTCACTCCTTCATTTGAAGGCGGGGAAGTTGTTCAGATGACTCTTCTCAATGAATCTATCTCAAGTTGTTCTGCATGTCCCAGAGGGGAATTGCTGGTAGCTCTGTTTGCAGGTTTTCCCAGCTGAGATGAGGAGGAGCACAGACAATTAGCTTGATTTCCTCTCCTCTGATAGGCAGCCAAATTTCCATCGCTGAAATTTTTGGTGAGCGTGCAGGGAACTTGCTCAGACTAATCTTAACACCCTGACTTCCTATGCTGCTAAATCTCAGGGAGCTCAGCCCCTGCCTCAGCGTAGCTCATTGCACTTTCTGTTCATCCTCAGCTTCACGGACACAAGGCGGGGGAAGGCACCCTGCACATCAGGAACCATCCCCTCTGGAGAACCTCTGCTGCTAAGTGATAGCATGCCTTGGATGCTCATGCGACTTCTGCAGTGCAGCAGTGCAGAGTAGAAAGGCCAGGCCAAGGAGGGGTATGACCCCTTGGGTGGTCACTCTGCATTAAGTTTTTGTAGCTGGGGAGTGCGTGGATACCTCTACAAAACTCGCAGTCAGTACAATGATGGCTCAGGAGCGCTGGATGCTCAGCAGTCAGGTTTCTCGTTTGCAGTCCTTTACAGTGCCCCGTCTGCCCAGCAGAGGATGCGTTAGATCTCCACGGGAATGGGGAGCTTTGCTGATAAGTCAGAGAAGCAGCGACATTATCTCCAGTCCCTTGGCTTACCCAAGCTATTTCTCAGCAGCACTTACCTGACCCTCATCTCCAGCCTTATGAGCAACAATTGCTTTTACCTTTCACGTCACCTTTTATGGAGACCTGTTTGCTGGAGACCTTTCATTTGTGTGTTGGGTGATCTGCACTATTCCTCTGCAGGCTGCACAACTGCATAATGAAAACTAGGTCTAAGGAGAGAATCTTTTCTGTGTTTCTTCCATCACCTTTGTAGACGTGGTACCACTCTAACGTCTCTTGCTCCCCTTGTGGGTTTTTTCCTAGTACTTCCTAGCTGATCTTTACTGCTAATACCTCTCCTGGGGAGCCTTATTATGCAACTGAGAGCTGTGGGCCATTTTGAAGGTTTTTCTCTGTGCACTTTGGCAGTACTCAGAAGAGGAATACACCAAGGTTCTTCAGGTCTTCTAGTCTCCTGGTTATTTTTCTTTGTCTCCCCTGCTTGTTGTAGATCAGTCTGTTGATTTACAAGTAATTAAATGTTTCTTCCAGCAACAGTGCTGCTCTGGCTGATGCATTTAGCAAAATAAGTTTAGAAACCCTTTTCTGTGCTAGCACAGCATAGCTGCTATAGTATAAGAAGGCTGAAAATTGGTAGGACCTTCAGTACCATGTGAGTGGGGAGGACTTCTGAAGCAGGTTTCTCGATGTACAGCCCATATTACTGTTTCCTATTCATAACTAAGGTAATTGGGTGTTTATGCTTTGCCATAACAAGAGTGCTTTTCATTGCTGTTCTGATAAATTCTTCTCAGTGTTACTGATGTCCTGTAGAAAAGCTGCTGTGAGAGCTGTCTAGGGGAATTCTTGCTTTCTTTATCTGTTTTGTAAAGAAGAGAGTATTACTGTTGCTTGATCTAAGGATCTGAAACCTAAGTCCACTGTGAAAATAGAATCGAGTCCTGATGCCTGCTTTCTGCCTGAAAAAAGGAATTGAATCTAAGTCCCACAACCATGCAAAGTCAGTTTACTTCCCTGTTCTCAGTAGATATGAGGAAATGTTCAAACCTTTGTGATGAGTGAAAGCAGATCCCAGCTGAGTGAGGAATGGGCTGTGGTGCTGGAGGTGAGCAAAACTCATAATGCTGTCAGCTGCTGCTTCCTGGAAAGCACATGCTCTCCCAGTAGCCCACCAGCTCTGGTTACCCATTTCCAGTACAAACCAGGACTGTACATAGAGATAGCATGAATTTCAGCAGGTTGTCAGCATTGACTGCTATGCTATATTTCTTATTTGTTTCTTTGCTTTCCTGCTGTTGATGCAAACTTGTTTTGCTTTGTGCATATATATGTATAAAAAAAAAAAAAACCAAACCCAAAATAAATTAGGACAGTACACACTGCCTTTCCTTTGCTTTGATCGGGTTGTAGTTTCTCTAGAGGTGTCCTGATTAAATCAGAATGAAAATAAATTGAAAGTGCTTGTGTCTGATTTATAAGACTTTTTCAGGTGTTAAAGAAGGGGAGAGAGAAACATCCAAAGAACCAGGAAAAGATGGTTTACTGCTTCATTATCAAATAATACTGTCTCTTGCTAACACAGGGAGGACATTGTCTTTAGGTATAGGTGCTATAGGATTTTGTAAAACTAGGTGGGAAGTGCCAGTTCTCCATCCTTACTAATCTGTTTCCCGAGTCCTGTATTTCAGAGTGAAACACCGCTGCAGCAGAGAGCTCTGCAGGGAAATGCAGGGCCTGGGGCTCCTCGCAGCAGTATCAGGTGCCCCTTGACCTTCCAAGGAGAAGGGCATTTTGTTCCCAGCATCCATTTGGCACTCCTGGTAAATGTAAGATGACTACAATGAGCATAGCTGAGGCACAGGCATCTGGAAGGACTGGGCTCTGCAATGGCTGGGGTATTTTCTCTGCAGAAACGTTACTGTGTTTTGGACTGTTCTCTGCCGAGGTCCCCCATACGCTTAGCTTCCAGTGAGGATACAAGGCTGAGGTGGCATTGTGTCAGCTCAGGGAGGCAAATGAGCGGTAAGAACTTGTCAGGAGAGAATCTCAGGGCTTAAGCAAGTACTAAAAATTAGCTAAAGTCAAAGGCATAATCTCTGTAAGAGCTGCTCCCAGAGTACCCTGACTGTTCCTATTAATAACCACTACATCTGCAGAGAAGGAAAATAAATCTGATCCCACTGAGGTTTTTGATACTGTAAACATCAGATTTTTGTTCTCTGTTATGTCTGTGTTCCAAGCAGTAATCCTTGGAGGCAAAGCTGCGGGGCTTTCTGCTTTCATCCTCCAGTGTGCGTGACCGTGTCTGCCGGCCCCCGGCGTAGCCATAGCCAAAAGGGGTATGGCACTGACATGCCCTGCAGTTAGGGGGCTCTCGCCTACCTCTGACAGTTGCTTCCAGTGGGAAATTCAGGAAGCCATTTGTATACAAGCCCTTTCTAATTAAATGACCACAGTGCAGTATGGTGTGAGTGTGTGTGTAGATAGGTTATAAATATATATCAAATCCACTATGATAAACAAAGATCTCCAAAACCTAGCTCATTATGTGCAGAATTGCATATGTGTTTCAGGTGAACATTGCTACTTCAAGTGCCTAGGAGCTTTGAGAAGTGCTCTCTGTTCCCTCCAGAGCACGGCTCTGAGGACTCCTCTTTTTACCCATCAGCCAGCATCAGTCCTGTGTGCCCTGTCTTACACGCAGGTGCGCCTTGTTACCACTTTTCTGATGAATAATTTTGGGCCAGTGTCTTAGTCTTCTTATGAAAGCCAGAGGCTAATTAATGTCTCATCTCTCTCATTTGCTACCTTGAATCTTTTCCAGCAGAAATCTGTCAAGACTAGTAAAAACTCTTCAACTCTATGCTTCACAAGCTGCATCACTAGGAAAAAGCCGACACAACTAATCTAGGCTTTAATAACTGAGACCTCTGCAATGCACAGGTCTTGCACAAGATCCCATCTGACTAGAGCTGCTGTAATGGGGAAAAAAAAGTAATGATATTTTAAAAATCTGTCATACAACTAGTATTCCCCCCGAACCTGGCAGCCCGTGACAACCTTTCCATCTGGATGTTTGCAGCAACAAAATCTATCCCTAGACCAAAACTCAACACTTTGCTAATGTTCACCATTACTGTGGGATGGAAGATTAGTCTTAAATTCATCATTTGTCATCCATATATTTTGCATGAAGAGCCCAAGGAATGTGTATATTCAGCCCAAATGAAATTCACTTTGAAACTAATGAGCTTTACTAATTCCATCCTCATAAACTAGCAAACACTCTAGAAAATACAAGCACAATGTACACTTCTCTGTGTATTACCTGCTATGTAGCGTCAAGGTCCTGAGGATCACTTGTGCAGTTTTTTCGAGAAAAACGTATTGTCCGTGTGTAATTCATACTGGGATAATCCATGCAGAACTGATTTGTCAGTCTACATAATTGCTACTCTGTAACGAGGTACACCTATAATACACCTATAATGTAAGGAAATGATGCTCTACACAGCATCCACGTTTGGAGCATTGCCTCACAGAATAACCTACAGAGGGAAATGGCATAGCCATACTGGAGCATCACTGAAAAACCTGTATTAAATTCTGCACAGTGCTCGGGTGCATTCACACACACCCTAGGCAGTCTCCTGACTTGCTGTCTTGTAAAAAGAGCTCTCTGAGACAGGCAGACAACAAATTGTCTTGTAGCCTTTTTAGGTGGGCAGATTTTAGCTGTTAATGAGAAGTGGTGTTCAGAAAAACTCTTGATATGAATATAAATATTGACCTTGGAAGCTTTCCCGGGGGGGGGGGGG
>VYXH01004354.1:393692-416041 GCA_013397275.1 Burhinus bistriatus | reverse complement strand
CCCCCCGTTTTCCTTCTGAAATAAGATATGATACCTGAGAATTAAGTTAATCCCTGGTATAACTGCAGTTCGGTTTCCAGTATAGTACCCAGGATGCATATATACAGTGATGTATATTTCCTTTTTGGACTTACCCGGCCCAAAGAGTTACCTCAAATTTACCACTTCTTCTCTCTCTTTAACCCTTTGGCTGTTGTGCATTCATGCCAGGTGTAGGGGAAGAAAGATTATCTGAGCGATTGATTTTTATTTTTTTTTTTTTATACAAGAATGTTAGCATGATTTAATTAAAGGCAGAATTTTAAAACAGTGTTGCTTCATTGGTGCTCAAAGGCGTGCGGGTGCTCTCATTTCATTTTATACCTCCAATTCAATCCAAGTCAGCTGGGAATCAATTTAAGAAAAATGTTAGGCTGAGTTGCCCTGTTGTAAAGACAAGCATAACCATAGTAAATGAAGCTTACCCTTTCTGACCTTGATAATGTAACACTTACTCATGCCTCTTATGGACCAAATAAAGAGTATTGCATCTTTTCAGTCACTCTTCCATCCTGTGGGTCTGCCTGGTGTCTGTCGCTGATGCAATTCGAATCAGCATGAAAACTGATTTAAGCTAAACTGGTACAAATTTTCTCAGTTATGTGAGGCATTGGTCCTACTATATCGCTGTCTTTGGAGCATGGTAGGCTGATTGCTTTTGTCCTGATCACACTAAGCCGCTGAGGTGGGTGGTGGCCGCGGGCCACAGACACAGGATGGGTCTGGACATCTTAGAGGGAAATTCAATATACTGTTATTAGTGTGTAGCAAGTGACACCATGTGTGTGCTCTTCAGCCTCAGATCCCTCTTATCTCCTTTCCTACTGTTATGCGTTTCTCTTGCTTTGTGTGTTCTGGCTCTGCTCTCCTATGCCGCCTCATCCCCTCACTTCTGTCTTTGTGGACTCAAATTTGCCAAAAGCCAGAACCTCACCTCCTGTGATAAGCTCTCCATTAGCTCTGTTTCTGGGGCAAAGCTCAAGGGTCCCATCTGACTCCAAGTTAGTCTGAGATTCAGTCTCCTCATCAGACCTCACAAGTGGCACAGGAGAAGCCAAGGGCAGGGCTGGAGGCCCCCACGGACTGCAGGAGGGAAGGCTCATGCTGCCCTGAGCGGAGCTGTCGCAGAGGAGCTTCTCCTCTGCTCAGGGACTGGGCACCCGCACCAGCAGAAAGAGCAGGCTTAGTTTCTCTGGTTAGTAAGTAAAATCAATCCTTCCTTTTCTTGTTGGAATCTGATAATCCTAGAAGCTTCTAGCGCTGAACACTGAGGTAGAAAACTTGCTGACTGCAAAAGGCTATTCCAATCCATCCCACCAGCTGCCACTCGTAACCCCCCCTTTAAAAGCAGACAAGAGACTACGAAAGTAACATTTATGCTTCCTTGACTCTCGTCTCTAAATCAGGAGTTTCACTTTTGCAGCTTACTTCTGAAATGGGGCTAAGTGATATTAACAAGCCACAAAGCTGAGGATGGGGTTGCTTAGCAATACAGCACAAAGATGTCTTTGAATCACTGCTGAGCTCCAACACGTCAGCTCAGATGAATCTAATGTTCCTGTCGCAAATTGGCACATAACTCCTTCAAGCATCACTTTATTGTTAAATTTAAATGCTAAACATTTAGATACAAATATCTTATACTTAAAATTCCCAGGCATTTCTTTTGGTTAATCTTTGTCCTTTAACACTGTAAGAGTCTGTTCCACAATTTATTCCTTCCACACACATTAAATAACTGAGGCAGCAACACAAGATTACAAATATATTGATATATTTTTACCTTTGCTGTCTGCTGCAGCAAATTTAAATCATCTGCTAGTAATAATCCTCCTAACCTGAGGCTTAATGGTGCCATGAACTCTGCAACTGGGGTTTCTGGTGTTTGATGCCATTATCCACTGCTAAAGTTGATTCAGGAAAGAAAGGGAAAGAAAAGCAATGTTGCTGAAGGTAGAGAAAGGTAGAAAACAACAATAAAAACTATTAAACACACCACGCCTCCTCTTTGCTCCTTCTGATAAGCCTTGAATTGCTATCTGCCTCTGCAGTCAAAATTAGGTTATTAAAGATGACGAGTAAAAGAAATAAAAAGAAATCCGAAGTGGTTCACTTCTCTGTGGTCATGGGAAAAAGATCCAGGACTGAGCAAGTCATAGTCAGATACAGAACTTGCAAAGAGAGGACATCAACACAAGTCGAAAAGCAGCCACCTCAGAAACAAGGCGTTGCTGCTGTACAATACCACGGAGCTATCTCAGACACGAGGTACATGGCATACTCGGTAGAGTTTTTTTTCAAATGGAGCCATTTGACTTTTCAAAGAGCAGAACAGAGTTTTGTGACTTGTAATCTAACTGAAGGGCCGGGCAAAACAAATTCATTGGTAAGGCAGAGCATATTGGCTCTTCAGTTAATACACAGGCACACAGAGCTGCCTGCGCGCAGGGAGTGCACCTGGCTTAATGTGACACCCAATGGCCAGGGTTGTATATTAGTATACGATCACACACGCAAGATGAGACTTGGAATGGGATGGTATCATAGACTTTTACTGCAGAATATACCTAGATAGACAAGACTAAAGGTCGGAGAAAGAATTTCTCATTCCCTCAGCTTACTAATGAGAAAATAAGGTGCGCTGATGCAAAAGGCCCTTTAAAAGCCAACGCGGTGACAAGCTCAGTTGGAGGATTCTGGGATGCAGAGGGATGCTTTCTACTGTCTCAGTGCCTTCTGCTCTTTCTTTTTGCTTTTAATTTACATTGCACAATTTAACCATTATTATAGGCCCTTCGGGCTATTTATTCTTTGAGGACGAAAGATGAATGGAAGCAATGTGTGCTGGAGCTGTAACAGCTCGCGAACACTCCCTACTGTTCTCGCTGCTGTATAACCAGATTAAAGACTGCTGTAGATTTTGAGACTGTACCAAGAGAGGATGGAGGGTAGTCCAGCAACTGGATGTAAGAATGGGCAGTCAAACACCCATCCATTCTGCTGCTGCCCTTTTGTCCTACCTGTTCTTTATCCATCACGTCAGCTAAGCAACCTCCTCTAATGCTGTATCGGGTTCTGCTTTGAGCAGGGGCTTAGATTAAAGATCTCTAGAGATTCCCATCCAGCCTAAATTGTGCGATGATCCTAGGGATCATTAGCCTAGGGAACCTCCAGACCAGAGAAAGCCTTCTCTTTTATCTCTGCACAGGCCCATACCATCAGTTGTTGTCTTTGGGTGGTCTCAGATACAAGCCCAGCCCCTTCATCTCTCCACAAGCAGGAGGCTTTTCAGGTCCCTGAAGATTCTTTTCTCTTTGCTGTCAGTTCACAAGAGATCCGACCTGCAGGGACCCAGTCAAACCTCTTGTGGCTTTGCTTGGCTGGTGCTCTCTAACTTTTGCTTTGAGCTGTTCTTTAAAAGGGAAGAACACCAAACCAACGTCAAGACCACTTCCTGCAACAGGTCGGCTTTCCCTGCCTCAGTGCCAAGCCCTGCTTAGGATACAGGCTTTAACAGGGAAAAGCT
The DNA here is from genome assembly GCA_013397275.1 of Burhinus bistriatus. NCBI lineage: Eukaryota > Metazoa > Chordata > Aves > Charadriiformes > Burhinidae > Burhinus > Burhinus bistriatus. Next base: position 412,476 of record VYXH01004354.1, on the reverse strand, counting down.
ACCCCAGTATAGAAAAGCTGTTTGCAATTTCCCCTTCCAATGTATCTGAGAAGAAGTAATATGAAAATCCATTGTGTTTTCCTCCCCCCTTCCTGTGATATTTAAACTAATAATATTTCTTGAAGCAAAGAGAAAGGTATTTTAATGGAACGTGCTCAGCAGATGGGATTTCAGTGGCTCTAGCTGATCTAATTACTCTCCATCTCTGCCATAATTCTATGGCATACTTCATAGCCTTACATATTTCTTGTAAATTTTGTGATTTTACAGCCCTAAGAAATGAAACAATAACAATCGATTTGGAAAGTTGCCCAGTGACTGCACTAATAAAGGTAGCAAGCAGCTAGTGGTGTTGGTAAATGAATGCTAAGAGGACCAGAGAAAATGAAAGCCCATAATTCCAATGACAGCCACTAACTCTTATGACATCAGCACCAGCCCCCCTTGCATCTGCCCAAAACACACGTCCCCAGAAACCAGAGACTCAAATCCTTTAGATGGTTAATTTCAGGAGAGCTTTCTAAACCATAGAATTTTTGTACAAGCATTTTTTCCTCTGAAAACAACAGATGTAAGTGAAGAATACAAAGGGGGGAAAAAAGCTGTTTTGATGAGTAGGCCTTAGAGAATTAAGAACAAATTTCTGAGTGGGATCTCTTGGCCCATGTGCTTAGAACAGAGCATCACTCAATGCCTGAGCTGATTATATATCCCATAAGACCATTTCCCTTATGCTTTCTATCAGCTTTATCTTTTCTTCTTTAATTAAGCAGGAACACATGCTGTATGTCCATACTGTAACAGCTAGAAACCAGGTGCTTGGCCTGGGTAGAAGCTATCAGCTCTGACAGTGGACAACCCCTAAGCTGCAGGCTTTGTTCAGCAATCCAGGTCAAATAACCTCCATCGGCAGCCAGTCTCTGCAGGGAGAGGGGCAGACGGGGGACCGAGTGCCATTTGTAGTGGAATGACACCACCACATTGCTCAGCCATGCATCACTGGAGCTTTTTATTCTAAGGGAAGCTGTCAACACTGAGCTAGAAGTGTTAGTAAGGCCTTGTAATCACTAACATCTCTCCACGAGACCTTTCCCTTGCCCTTTGCAGCTCTCCCAGCCCTGACCTGCAGCTCAGTGTATGGATAAGAGCCCGTCATCCATGTGGGGCAGCTGCTGGGAAGCAGACCACAGATGCTGGGCTCCATAATTGATTGATTTCTCCTCAGCGTGTCTTGTGGAGGCTCACAGTGAAGTCCTAGGTTGTGAGGGGAATCTGCTGGCCCCCTTGACAATTGACATGATGGAGAAAATTGCCATGTCACCACTTATTAGGGGCGGCATACTTTCTCACTACTAGACAGGACTAAGACTGAGCCTAAGAAGGTCCCAGCCGATCACTAGAGAAGCTGGGATTCACCTGGAGCTGGTGGCCCTGGGCTGGGTGGTGAATGTTTGGACAGATATGCTCTGCACCCAGGGGAGTCTACTGGGGCATGTGGGGTATTACAGCATGTTTTCATGCTTGACCTGTTCCTCGCCTCTCTCTTTGCCAAGAGACACAAAGAACAATGTGCTCCTCTCTAAGTGAGGATGCCTTGATATTTTTGGCTGCTTCACAAGGGATGAGATCACAGAGGGAGCTCATAGAAAACAATTCCTTTTCTTCCCAATTAGAAAGTATCACCGTCTCTCACCCCAACTAGACGTTTCTCTAGGTCTATTCAAAAACGCTTGCTGGCTCTTGTAAAGCCCCTTACAAAAGTCATGTTTTAAGAGATACAGGACTGGGGTAAGCTGGCTTCAGTTGCACCCTCTGCGGCTCCCTTTGAGTGACTGTGAGGGCATTCTCTCTCTGTTTATCAGGTCCAGCGCACCCACCACTGCCCCCTTCCATTAACTTGGACTTCTAATGCCTCCATATGCTATCTCTTTTCTCTATTAGACAGCAAGCACTTTGGAGAAAGGAGGGGGGAGGGGGCAAATAGCACAATGAAGTCTGCATCTTAATTAGGCCTAGGAAGCATTCCCATAACATTATATTAACGTTCCACCTGACCAGTACCGCAGGCAGTTGCAACACAGATTACTCACAGAACAGAAATCTATTTTGACAGGTTTTGGTTACCTTATTTATTTACATTAATTGTTTCCCTGGGAGCCTGTAGCAAGGTTAATATCTGTCCTGAGAAAAAGAAAGCGCCTGTCATCAAAACTGTTTACAGTCTTACCTCAGCTATGTGCTTGAACATCCAGGTAAGTCCTCCACAGCTCCCGTTGCTTAGGGAGGTAGAGTGAATATGCCTGCTGCTGAATTTTGTTGGAAATGCCCATTATTCTTCAAAATTAGTTTAACTCTCTTACATAGGCTCTTAACAATGGTGCTTAGCAGAGCTGATGAAGAATCTTACTGGGGTCAAAAGAGAGGGAAAGGGGCATTTTCCAAATTTTCTGTTTACTCCAGTTTTCATGGTTCCCAGGGCCCACTCGCTTCGCTTGCAAATATATTTGTCAGAAATCAGGACTCAGCTTCTGTGACAGATGAAAACGTAATAATCCAATGAGAGCTCATCCTAAACCCCCTCCCTCGTAATTAGATTCCTCACTAAGGCGAAGATCCCTCCTGCGTTGCACGGTGTGTGTGGTTGGGCTAGCTGTGGCCACACTTCAGGCTGAGGATAGCCTCTCTCAGCCTGCCTACGTGGCACCCACTGGGCACGCTGGTCACCTCTAGCTGGGTTTGGAGGAAGGGCTGTGTGCAGGGCTGGCAGTGGGAGGAGAGGGAGGCTGGGCAGGGAGCATGTGCTGCCTTCAGCTGTCTAGGGAGGATCTTTCTCAGTACTAGAGACACGGTGCTGGTGTGTTTGGCAGCCTTGTGACAGGAATTTCTTTGCTATCCTTATCCCATCAACTTTAACAGGGAATTTTAACTGCAGTTTTATCTTAAAAGAACCAGAAGTTCTGTTAAGGGCAGAAGGGCAATAGTGCACGGACAAGGGAGAAAAGTGGAGAGCTGGGATGATTGCCAGTTAGGGGTGAACGTGCAGGAGTCCTTGCAAGCGTCTCCTCCCCTCTGTGCTTAGCTGCTCACCGACTACAGAGGTAATAATGATCATCAGGACCAATGAAGGCTGCAGAGGCCCCCAGCAAAGGAGCAGCTGGAAAATGTTTACACTACCAAAAGGCAGCTGTCACTGAGATACCTGGTTTTGCTTTCACTTCCCTTTATATCTTCTTTCTTCTAGCTTGTGACACAGAACCCCCCAGGACAATACAGCCAATTTGCTTGTTCCTGTGGGGCCGGCCTGCGGAAAGGAATAATCACCATCAACAGACCAAACAGATTTAAAAGAATCTTTAGTACCTGGAAGCGACACTAACAATCTTTTCCATTAGCAAAGGATGACTCCTCTAGGAAGACCAGCAGCAGACTAAGTGCTGATAGTCAGACATCGTAATTGTGGTGAAGAGAGAGCTTTAAAAATACAGATTGCCCTGGGAAGAAATATTTGCATAAATATTTTACTTCTAGCTGATATCACATCTCCCCAAATCCAGCCCTGCCTGGGAAATGAAACGAGTGTTTTTGCATGCTATGCACAGACAAGGTAATGGGAGATTTTCTGCTCTAAATAGAGATAGTAGAATCATATTCGGCAGGTGAAAAATTGCCTCTCGCTTTCCTATAGCCAGTTTCACTATCACGATTCTTAAACAGGGAGGGTGGGTTTGTACAGAGAAATAATCTCTCTCCCCAGAAAAGTGTGACAGCGCTTTAAATATCAGGTCTAGAAACTCATACATAAGAGGAGTGCAATGCAACACAGTAAATTCAGATTAATGTTAAGCGGAAGCAACTAATGCAGCAAACTCTAATACTGTATTTTTCCCCAGAATATTCTTTTCTTCACTTCATTTTTCTTTTTCTTTAATTCAGTTTGATTTCTTTGAAAACAGCTTAGATGATTACAGAATATTCTTTGCAGACAAAAGAAATGATAGACTTTTTGGTACTTGTATTTTTACATGTACAACTGACAGTATATTGCCCTGTTGATACAGATATAGTTCTAAAAATCTTCCAGATGTGTTTTTTGAAGGAGCACGTATGAAATTTGTCATTTGTATTGCATATTCATTGGGGTTTCAGTTCTTCTTTTTAAGGGTTTTTTTGATGGGTTTTTGGCCATTTCAAAATTTTTGTTTTGAATTTCATTATGCTTTTAATTAAAGTAGAAATGTTAATGGCATACGAGCATTCATACAAACAACAACAATAACTCACCTAAAGAAAGAAAGTGTATTAGGTTGCAGGTTGTGCCTTTACACTAAAACATGCTGTATGTGGTGTTCTCCCATTTTATTTCTTCAGTCCTGACTGGCATTCACAGGCTTGGAATAGACTGGGACTGAACATTATCCTCACAGAGAAACTTTGGTTGTCAAAGTCTGTTATCTGGGAGGACGACAGGCCAATAAATGGGAGTTCTGCATCACCATGTTAAATTGCTCAGTGCCACATGAATACGACAAGGGAAATATAAGGAAGTTGTAATCAATATGCCGACATACCTACTGTCGTTTGGGGCTGCTCAGACTGGGTTTATACCTTTTGCTACAGTCACTCTGAATTCTTCTCTCATTGCAAGAGTATAATCACTTGGCATCAATAATGTATTAATATATTCCTGTGTATAAAGCAGCTCTTAATAATTACCCCAAACCTTAATTTGCAGAGACTCAATTACCCTAGCAGCTCATTGACATTGTTAAGGTTAATAACTCAGTGATTCATAAGACAGGACACACTGCAAATCAAATTGATCGTAGTAATTGTCGCATCGAACCATATGAACAACGGGCAACGTGTTATTTAGCAACCCTGAAGTAACAACTTTCCCCAACACTCAAGTCTCTTGGGAGAACTGCAAGGATCTGTAGCATACCACTATAAGTAGGTACTATTACAGTGAAATTCAAGCAGCTTTGAACGTGAGAGTCTTTCATACATCATGGGGAATTTCGCAGCCTAGCCCCTGTCTCTGTGCAGGAGGACCCAGATTCTGAATCTTGACTTTATTCTCTCGGGGAAGTAAAATCTAGACCCCTAAGACTATGTATCCGAGACTCATCTCCTATGCTGTAACTTCAAATCTTAAGAGAATACAGGCGGACACTGCTGGGGGGCTGTTAAGAAACGGTGACTTTTCTTGCCCGACCCTGGTTGTCTGTACTATGGCCCTTCTGCAACAAATTCCTTGGTGGGAAAAATCAAACAGATTATCAGTGGAGTTACCCTAGCAGTAGCTTGACCCCTTGCTCTGAACATGACCTTAAACATTTATGTTTTTCCTTTGCAGAGCTGGAGTGAGATAGGACCACTCTTCTTTCTTGTCGCCATCATCATCACTGAGTAAAGGAGTGATGGTTTTATGTATGTGTCGAAGTGACTTCTCAAATGAATCTTAATCACATGGGCTAATTAGAGTCTGTGTTTGTTAATCAGATGTGAATAGCAGTCTGATTTCTCTATTTAGATAAATGTCGGCTGGAAAACCTCTTGGCAGATGGGCAAATGTTTGCTACCCACCAGTCTAAGTGGCCATTTTAACATGTTGCAAACATAATTTCATAGCTAATTAGGGAAAAATGAAAACAGCAATTCTAGTGTCCACCATAGGATCCCAGACACTTTCCTAAGCATGATGGGAGGCAGTGAAGTACTGTATATTGGGGTCTGCATTTGGTATTCCTGGTTCCTCCTTGGACAGGTTGTCATGAATCGTGCTAAGTTGATGCACACAACTGCCCAGCTCGCTCTCTCCCACAAAGTAAATCAGAGTGAGATTTCCTTGTCTCAGTGCAACCTAGCCTAGTTCTCGCTCAGGCTGATAAGAAGCAAGTTAAATAAACATAAAGCATTGAGAGAGCAGCTGCAAATGGGAGGCTGCAGCTGATCTTGTGTCTAACCAAACTTTTATCCAAGTTTATAATGCCCTTAAGTTCTTAAAACAGGAAGACAGATGTATTTAGCCTTAAAAGGTCCTCAAGGCTCTGTTCCTAGGACAGAAGACAGTAATGGTCCTTTCTCTTCTGCCAGGCTTTCCCTTCCTCATCACCTTATGGATCTCATCTGGTGTGGTAGGTTGACCCTGGCTGCCTTTCTTCCTACTGGGTCCTACAACCAGCAGCTTTGGCAGCTGAAACTAGAATGAGATTTTGAGTATGTTTGGGTTCCCTTGCTGCTATCAAGAATTACCCCGAAGAGCACTTAAATATCTCTCTTAATAATTGCACTAAGTTGCCTGCTACCCGTGTTCCTAGCAGTTCCTTTGCCAACAGAAGTGCTAAGTATCCTGATTTTATCGTGAATACCTACGGATTACAAATAGATCTTATTAACTGCTCAGAAGTGACACATCTATTTGAATAAAGGGGCTCATTTCCTTGCAGGCAGTAGAACAGTTTTCCCGTTATGCTAATAAATACAGGTATTTGCATAAATGTAATCAGATATTGAGTCTTACTGCATATGTAGTCCGGCATTAGACGCTTCAGTCTTGGGTGCTTGAAAGACCTGCTCCTGCAGTGAGGCTGCAAGGGCATTCTAGAAAATAGTTACCAAATATTTGAACTGGACAGAGACTGGCAAAGAAAGAGGTGAGAGACCGTCCTTCCAGAAATCAGTCTCAGCTTCTACAGGGAAATGGATTATAGAGATGCCATATCATACCTTTTGCATTCTATTGTATTATACATTGTATACATTATATATTGTATTACAGGTAAGAAAAGGTAGTTTTCTCAGTTTTGTCTGGAAGCGCTCTGATTGTGCTGGACTATCCCCTTTGATGAACAATGTACCATGGAGTCTTACAGCTTTGTATGTTTGTAAAATACACAAATGCAGCACCTCGAAAACCATGTGGCATCTGGCACTGGCATGCGCTGTCACTGCATGTGCAGGAGAAAATAGGAGGAGAAAGTTCAGGCTTTACATGACTGTTTTTGTGCTGTGGCCAATAACCACTTTCCCTACAACTTCAGCTAGATAAAGAAACCAAGAAAACATTCTGCAAATTTGGGGAGAGAAGCCGCTTAAATGCTGGAAGGGCTTGTGATGACCGTGATCTTCCATCTAACACAAAAGGATTTTGCGTTGGAGAGCTCTGCATCAGGTTGAACTGAAGCAGGTTTTTTTACAGGGTAGAAAAGGATAGAGTTTCTGCAGCCTTCCTTTTTAAGCTGGTTTATAGCTGTCAGTGCTAGACAGATGCGGCTTCTTTCCTAGGTGCAGCAGTATTAAAGGCAAACCTATGTCCCCGATTATCACCGCCCAGTGTTGCTGCTTCCCTCCTATTTCACTGTGTGCTTTACCCTTCAACAGTACTGAATTTGCTTTTGGAGGGCAGAAAAGTGCTGGCTTCCCTTTTTAACACATGTGCAAATGCTCAGCAGATGTCTACTTCCCTGTGTGAAGCCTTACTTGGACAGAAAACTAGGATACATTGCACTTTAATAAGGGGAAGCTCATTTAGTTTTGAGATGCATATAGTTGGCAGGTGAAGTCAAGGTACACTTTCAAGACAAAAACAGATGCACCCTTCATGCAGACTGAACCTTAAGCCATGTCTCCCACATTGCTTAGCTTCAGATCCCATCTGGACTTCTGGCTCGAAGCATTACTAATGAGTCCAGTCCTTTCCCTCCCGCTCTTCCCTCCATTGCTTGCCGAGGAGGGGCTTGGAACACAGGGCTGTGAATGCAAGGGCTTGTGCAAAGTCTATGCAGTTCTTCAGGCAAAACAGTCTAAAAGCTATTATTTATTCATTTGAATAACACTTTTCATACATTTCTAAACACTTTAGAGGCAAGACATTACTGCAGGTTCACTGGGGCACTAGCTAGGGACTCTCCATGCCTTTTCAAACCATTTATTCCTAACTACAGTTTATAAAACTCTCTTAAAATCTGGTTCCTTCTCGCTTCCTCTTATTCTTCACCATGCAAGTGGTTGACCTGGTATTACTAGTTTGCTACGGTAGGGTTGCACACAAAGTCTGAGGTACTGGGATTGATTATGTTATTGCGGGAGAAGGAATATTGGTATGGTAATATTTTCTTGCTCTTGTTACAAGGTAAGGAAGCTCCCAGGACACTCTGTTAACTTTGTGCGTGTCACGTAAGTGCCAGAAATCCCAACTGAGATCAGGCAGACAAGGCCACACGAGTATTCATGCAGGCCTGCAACCAAGGTGTGGGGACGCTCCTTTATCAGCCTCACTGTGTGCTGCAGCCTCCCTTTATGCCCCAGCTCATCGTGTTCCAGCTACAGCTCCTTCTGGTACTTCAGAGAGAGATACCTTTGTGGGATGAATATGGACTGCGCTAACCAACCTCAGCAACCAGCAGGGACTTAGGTCTCTTGGAGGAGAAACGGTGCTTACAAGAACTGAGGACGAAGAAATATCATTAGTAGTACAAAGGGAGTATGAATAACGAGAACAAATTACACCACCTTCCAGAGCTGGAGAACCACTTTTCTATCATGTTTTCTTTCTAGGCTCAGTGCTGTGCCCGGCTAATATTTCCACTCGCCTCCCCAAAAATAACACGGCTACAGACCTCTTGCTTCCCTTCAACTCACTGGGAGGTTTTCTAATTAACACATTTCTTTCCACATTGGTACCTTTCCCTGGTATTGCTAGTTTTCCATTGATATTAAATTCCCATCTTTATCCTCTTGGGGAGAGTTTAACCAACATGCTCTGATAACAGCAGGCTGGTCTGCTTACCTAGAGGTTTTTTTTTTTCTCTGCAGCTCTGTCTTTTAGATGCCAGGAACTTCTCTTCCTCTTTGGCTGGTGACTAAAAATAGCTAAATATAGCTTACAGAGCAGAAACAGACTGTGCCAGTTGCTACTAGAAACTCCGGCATCCAAAGGAGCAGCCAGTGGCTTCATCGAGGGTATTGGCTCACAACCATGCCTGTGAGCCTCTGAAGGTGCCCCTGCCTGCCTGATGGATTACCTTCCATTCATGGTTGTGTTTGAGCGTTAGAGTCCTCTCCCTCTGCTCCCAAAGCAGAGCTAAGGGGGTGAACGTGCTGACAGTATGCCTCCGTATGTTGGAAAATAGTGTAAGAAAACTCAGTTCAAGATCTTATGGAAGAGGAAGGTGACTTAATTTTTATACAAAATCTCTAAGCTCGTTGATCCACTCACTGTCGCAACCTCATACTTGTAAAGCAAAATATGCATCCAAGTGGTCCGGGCAGGATCACTTGTGTGCCCCGTAGAGGTTGGGATGTAGGCTGCTAAGTCCACACTGTGTCTCCTGCATTCCTCTTGACTGGTGATGGCAGGCTAATTTTTGGATGAGGTTTATATCCTTTTGCTATAGTCTGTCTTCATAATGGGTTAACATAAAAAGCAACAGCAGTTGTGATACGCTGCAGCCTTTTTTGCCCTCCTTCTGTTGTCAGAGGCAGGGTCTGCTGCTGGCAGTCATCTGTGCTGTTGCCTTAGCTGGGTAAAGGGCTTTGGGTGCTTTTTGTCTGAATGGAAACAGTGGCCTCGGTTATTAATACAGGCCATTCTTTAAACCCTCACACATACGCCTCAACTCATGCTTAGTTCATACCAATCTTAGCGCTTCTGCGACACTCCCTACACATGTACCATACCAAATACTTAAGCCGAAACTGGACACCTGCGGGGAACTTGACTCAGAGGGAACAGGGCCTGCAGAAAACTGGCTGTTGCTACTTCTAATTTTCCCATGAATTTAGCATGGCAGAAACTGCTGCTCCAGGAGATGACATAGCTGCTCTGCTTGTGCATGGAAGGCAGAGCCCGTAGAGCCATCTAATCAAGCTTGCTGTCTCACTGGGGTGTGAAAGGAGATGCAGCTGGTAACCCAGCTTGTCCAGTATGCCAAAGGCTCCTCCCAACAACATCCCCTCCTACCCATTAGAGATACCATTAAGGCCTGCTGCTGCTTTCATTACTTGCTGTTACAGTTCCAACACATGTAAGCCAACTTCACTGTTAGCAGTGCTCCCAATCACCTTACCAAACCCCCACCCATGTTCTGGTAATTAGTCTTATTATCAGGTATTTCCCTAATTAAGGTTTTCTCCTAGCATGCCCTTCTGTAGCCAACCCCTTATGATAACCACAGAGGAGACCCTAGGGGCCTTAGTGGCTCTATTTCAGAAGTAGCTTGCTGTCATGCTCTTTCTGCTATTTTGTTTTCTTTTTCCATGTTAAACTTTGTTCTGCATTTGTACAGGAGTCAGGACAACAGAGCAGTGACCTGTAATGCAGGTTTTATCATAGTCCAGATGTTAAGCAGTAGCTAGCTCTCCTTTCTTCTTTCCTAGAGAGAGCTTGTTTTCACAAAGGCAAGCAAAAGCCTTCTCTTTCTGTATCCTGCTTCAGCAGCCTATAAATGCCCTTGAGCTGCTTTTGGTAGCTGTGGGGATATACTCATTTCAAGGTGGAAGTTGAGGCTTTCTAGGTTTAATTTCACCTCTTGGAATTTTTGCATCAATCTCTTCCTCCTGTTTAAATTCTGCACCTAGTAGAAAGGGCCGATCATCTAATGGGGAGGAAGAAGCAGAGACAGCAAGATGAATTATAGCTATAAAAATGAAAATTTTATCAGATATGCAACCGCCTGAAGCACTAACTGATCTTTCTACCTACAACTTTCCCTCTCACTACTCACAGTCCTCCCTTTGCTGGAGGACTAGAATGGATGAGCCCTCCTTATTCCTTTAGGCGGAGAGTCCTTCTCTTAAACAGCAGGTGAGCTCCTGTTTGATAAAGAACTGCAGTGGCAAAAAGGGGCTTGTTATTACAACGTGATCTAGGCTGCCCGTATTGAGGTATCCCGCCTTATGGTAGTGGCTGAGGTACTCAGTAAAAGGATTATAACAGGCCTTTTGCATTTTAAGTCAATTAGGGAGAACGTGCAATTCAATATATTCTAGGAAGAAACTTCTGCAATGAGCTTGTCTCACTCAGAAAAATTAGCATGGGACATCACGTTCTTAAAATCAGCACGAGTGACTTGTTGGTGGACAAGAGAAAATCTGTCTTATATTTGAAATTTTGTTTATTTTGAAGGGACTGTAAATCACCAGTGATGCTCAGACATGGCAGTAGTTTGACCTCGGGACACCAGAAGCATCAGGTAAGGAGAAAATCTGTCTTCTATTTGAAATTTTGTTTATTTTGAAGGGACTGCAAATCACCAGGGATGGTCAGATGTGAAAGTGGTTTGGCCTCAGGAGAGAACCATTTGCTTTTAGGTGCTTGAGATCACTAGCCTTGGGAATGTGCATCACTACTTATTTTTGACTTTTCCTCTTGGTAGGAGGGACAGGAAAGCATAGCTTAGAGCATAGCACTCTTTGCCCTCAATTTTGAAACTCTAATAGCTTTAGGAGCTGCTTTTTGCTGGTGAGGATTTGATCCATTTGAACTTTTGTGACTGATGATATCTTAAGTTTGCCGTCTCTCTCTTCTGTAAATGCTTGCTCTGGTTAACTAAGAATGTGTCTGCAGCCTTCTCTGCAAGCTGCTGCAGGGAAGGGCAGGCTGTGCCGCTGTCTCTGTGCTCTCCCCAGGACAATGCCTGTTTGCTCTTGCTCTGATGAGGACTGTGGAGTTTAACTATGCTTTGTCTCGGAGATGTCAGGAGATTCATTTATCAGCTCTGCTCTGTGTTGTTTTGTATGTCTTAGGGAACTCATGAGAATTTTTCACAAAAGAATTGGCGAGGTTGCTTTCTCAGCCAATGTGTTTTCGTACTGCACACCTCAATTTAACTTTCTCCCAGGTACCACTTTTCCTCTTTTTGCAAACTCCAGTGAAGGACAGTGTTGTCACAGACCACATCTCTGCTATGTGTCACAGATTCCAAAGCACTTTATGAAAGAGATGAGTAGCTCTTTTCCAATGGTGTAACTAGGCACAGAGTGGCAAGGTGATTAACTCCTTATTTCCTTTTCCCTCTACCCTTTATAGTGAATCTAGGTCTTCAGTGTTCCTATTCAAGCTCCAACTAGGATGGTTGGAACAAGGTAGGAATGAAGCATCATTGGAGACCTTTTACCTCCCAAACACACATTGTCCTTTCCTTGCCATCAAAAAAAAAAAAAAAGAGAATAGCAGACTCGGAAATATCCTTGCACCTGAAACATACAGCCTTGTTTGAAAGTCTCCATGAATTTTTGTTTAAAAGTGATGACAGCCTGGGGACTTGTTATTTGTTGGAAACTTTTCTTTTTCTGCTAAGTAGGACCTCTGTGTGTTCATATGTTATGAAGAAGGGAGGAGGACTGTATTTCCTATTCAGTACATGATGATTATTGGGGGATGGGACAGGCCTCACAGAAAACAAAAAGAGGAATTGCTAAAAAAAAAAGGAATCCTGTTATATGGCTGGAAGGCTTCTTGCGCTCGAGCAGACTTGGGATCTTCCAGCTGCTGGCCTGCAGGGACAGCTCTGCCAGTAGGAGCTGAAAAGTGTTGCTGGAGAGATTCCAAAGAGGTGGTGCTTTGGCCAGTGGGTAAATAGAGGCTGTCAACTCCCAAATCCCCTATTGGTCTCCACTGCTAAGTGGATTGCCAGAGAAATAAATTGGAGGAAAGGAAATTCTTTGCGAAAGAAAAAGGAGGATTTAATGTACTTAAACTACTGCAGAAAAGTAGTGCTGTGAGGAAGGGTTGCTGGAGGGAAGTCTACTCATAGTCTGCTCTTTAAATGTTGTCGATTGCTGCAGTACCTTATAGGCGATATGCATGTTGCTCTGCCAGGCTGGTGAGTGAGAAATCTTTCTTCTGCAAACAAGAATGTGGTATCAACCCAAGCTGAGACTTGCAGAGTGTGTTTGTTTATTTTTGGGGAGAGAGGGGAGGAAACTTGCTCCAAAGACCTCCTACAGGGAAGTCTATTTACTGTACCTCAAATCTATACTCTGTAGGGCCCTAAGAGGCTTACAGGATGATGCGCTGAGCACCCATGGTATTGAGTCCAGGGCAGATTTTGGCTTCACTTCCACAAGAGTTGACCTCTCAGCTGCTGCACTGAAGCCGCTGCAGCTACCGGTAATACCAGTACATTTCAACAGAGTGCCCAAGCACGAAGGAGAAGTTCTCCTTCCAAGGCCTTACAAATCTGCAGTCTGTACGGCAAACAAGTTTATCTTGCAGTTGAGTAGCTTGAAAACAGTGGTGGACTTCGCAGTGGTAGGTTTACCATTGGACTCTGTCTTCAGAGTCTTTTCCAATCTGAATGATTCTATGAAAATCTGTTCGTGTAAGTGTCTTCTGTGTAAACGTGCTGCTGCAAACATTGTCAGCCAGTGACACTGTCTGTTGTGGCTTGTTGGCTGAATTTTGGATCTTAAAAGCATTTAGTTCCCCATCATTCTCTCACCACATCAACTTTTCCTGTAGCAGTTACAGGTCAAACAATAAGTGCATTATTAATGTATGTGAAATAAAAGCAATCTTGGTCCCCACGTCCCTACAGAATTCATTTCATACCCAGCCTCATGGAGAGGTAATTTATCCTAGAAATGATGACTTAAAGTTTGGCTATTTGATATAGTTCCAAGAGGCACACAGTACATTTGGCTTGGAATTAATGCAGGAAAGGACTTTCAGACATTTTAACAGGGCAGAACACTTGAAGGAACTGAAAAGTATTCTTAAGAACATTCAATGTCGCCCTAAATTAGACCATAAAAAGTAAGTGCTTTTTAAAAGCAATTTTGCACGGTAGGGTCTGCATTGTCAGAGCTTCCTGGTGATTTAGAGGTTCTCCTTCCTTGTGACTCCTGCAAAAATTCAAGAAATGGGAGTCTGGCTGCTGTGAAAAATAACCCTTGTCTTTAAATTTAGAGGAAAAGCTATATCTATAAATGTGATAAACATCTATAAACCAGAGCTCATAAAACTGGGAGTCTGACAGCAGAGGTGTGAAGCACTGTCATGTGAAGAGCAAACCTGGATTTTAACCCCTTTGGTTTCACGTGATACTGAGTAGGTAAGTTGCTAGTGCTCTGATGCTTTTCCCTGGTCTTGGTTGTGGTACTTAGTTTTTTTGGAGGATCATACTGAATGCAATGAGCAAGAGAGAATCCTATAGCGCAGAAATGGCTCATTTGTCATAAAGCTACTTTTTTTCTTGTTCTTTTTGTTACATGATTTGAGTCACCCTCAAAGCTGCCACTTGGTTTCCAGCATTTCCTGAGCACTCATGAAAAACAGTAGTGCCAAGGCTCAACAGGCCATTTCATTGAAATGAGAAGGAAAGATGAAGTGGAGACACAAAATAAAGTGCCGTAGAGCCTCACTCAGGCCTCACCAAGCTGCATTTTGAGAGTTTGATAATCCAGAGGTGGATTTTCCAGAAAGATACCCTGACAGGAAGGCTATTGAAACAGAACTGACAAAATCTTGGACTTTGTCTTTTCTGCGACCCTTTCCTGAGGAAGGGCAGCTGGGAATCTTGCATTCCTCAAGGCTGGGAATAACACAGGGGAAGAAATTCACTGGCAAAGACTCAGTCAAGTACAGATCCTTATATCTGCCCTTGTGAAAGCTACAGCTGCATTCAACAGGCAGATGTCTAGATCTGTTACAACTTCTTGAGGTTTAATATGAGCAAGGGCCTTCCTGATTCCCTCTCCAGGGAAGACTGCAAGTTAAGGAGGGGGAAAAAAAAAAGTCTGGTTAGGAAATGCAGTTTTCTGGAAGCCTTGGTCACTTGCCCTAATTGCCAAGTGTTGTGCAGGCAAAAGTGCGTGCCACGTGACAAGCAGCGATTCCATGAATGGCCTCCGAGCTCCACTTCTGTGAGAGCAGCCAGGATCAGCAGTGGCTATGTTCTGAGACTGATGGATGAGGGTTCCCATTCAAGTACTGTGGTCATGGTGAGACACAGGGACCAGCAATCCTAGGATGCTCAGTAGAAGCAGAAATAAAACAGGGGCAGCTAAGTGGATCTGATGAAACTGCATAAAACTCAATGAAGTGACAGGCATCCAACTGCAATTGGTTTTGCTCCATAAACTCCATATAAGCTGTGAATGCTTATGAATGGAATGAACAATGTCCTATGTGTCTGGCCTAAAAGACCTGAAGAGTGCAACAGACTTGTCTCCCAGTGAGTATGTTTTGTGCCAAGAATATTGCGACGCTAAATGCCGTGTGTGATGCTGTTCATCTGTGAAGAACTGCAGGCTTACCACCACTTTGCTTGCTGCTGAGTCAGGAAACAGACGGCAATGGCCAGGAGTCATATTTTTCTTGAACGCATATAAATTGTCTACACGACTGTTTTCTGTATGGTCTTCCTGACATACTATGCTCCATGTAAGAGTTGAGACACATACAGAAGACATCAGTGAGTACCTTTTCCATTGTTAGCCCTTAGCTTTCCCCTTCTTACACAAGTTGGAAGAAAGAAGCCTAATCCCTTTTGAACCCCTTTTACTAGGAAGCAGGGAAAAGGAAAAGCACGCTTGTTTTTTCAGTATTTTAAATAATCTAGGAGCTGGAATAAGTATACTTGCACAGCCTACAGTAAGACCCTGCAAGCATCTTTTCCATCAGAAATCAGGCTAAAATCACAACCAGACTCTTATAACTGTTCTTTTGCCATTTATCTATTCAGACTAATCAGACTAAATTCGCTGGAGCCAGCTTTTGTATTTTCAGTAGTACTAAAGATACTTTTCCTTGGTAAATGAATAAATGACCCTGTAGATGTATCCTGAAAGTATACATCCCTGCCTTATCATTTCCAGTCTTTCCTCGTCTCTGTTCTTGCCTCTAGGCACTTTCACTAGATCTCCAGCTTCCTTCTCCCCCTGACTTCCTCAGGTGTTTTAGCTTTTCCAGCACTTGAGTCCTTTAGTCATACTTACTGGCTTGCTTGATCAGACATGCAGATTGCAGAAAGCAATCAAAACATTTTCTTGACAGCCTGAGAAATTATATCCCTAGCAACTTTATCCATTAATACTATATCCAAAATAGTCACGAGGACACTTGGTGAATAAAACATCATGAGGAGTCTCTATAAGAAAGACATATCAGGCTTTTCTAAAACATTCTTCCGGCAGAATATGCTGTTAGATGGGACTTTGTAGCTGGTCAGTCCCTGCATGACTCTGTTGCTCCTTGTTGGGAAGGGATAGTGCCTTCGCTGCTGATCCACATCCCCACGTGTGCCTCCTGGCCATTGCTTGCCTTCACCTCCTCTCTCAAGGGTTCCTGAAGGAAGAGGTAGGAGTCCTGTTGTTTGTTGGGTGCCCTACCAGAGCCTCATTTATAGTAAACTGCTATAACCATGAAGACCCTGCTTGCCATTTTCATGTATGTAGCTGCAGACAGAGCCCATTCCTGCTGACTGGCAGCTGGACCCTGGCAACATCCGAGAGTCTGCGCTCTCTGCTCCAGCCCAAATATTCAAGCTAGCAGCTCTGGGCCTCCTTTACTTCTCCTCTGTCACTGCCTTAGCTCTCTCTAGAATCAAAGGAAAACATTGGGATTTTTTATGTGGCTCAACTTTAGTTAAAGCGTTTTGTTTCTCTGTAAAAACAAACTGAGACCATCACAACCCCATGTCCTTACACTTTGTTAAACAGAAGAGTTTTTCTCCTCCAGTGACAGGGCTTTATTCAAATATATTATTATAAGCATCTAACTTGCCCCATTGGATATAGTCACAGCTGCCTAAAGCACCCTCTATGGCCAGCATCTCTCTCCCACTGCTTTTTATACAGTTTTCTTATCCCCTTAACTTCTCTGTCGTTTAGTCCACTCCTGGCCATCAACTTTAATCTGCTTTTGCCTCCCTTGTCTCTGGGTCAGCTCTTATTAGCTACAGTGTTCCTGGGATACTAATATGAATGGGGACTGGCTCATATATGGGACAACGCTAAGGCTAAGCTCAGCAGAGGCTTCAGTGGGTTAAGAAAACAATGTGGAGAGGAATTAGTGCAGGGCAGCAAGACGTTGGCCTTTCCCAGAGTCTTCATGAAAAGCCCTTTCAGAGCCATTTAATTTCCTCTGTCAGTGGATGGACTGGATGACCCAGGGGACAAGAGGCTTCTTAGTTCTAGTGTATACCTTGTTGCTCTGGGTCAGCTTACAGGCTTTAAACTTTTCTGAAAATGTCCACGCAGACAAAAAAATAGGAGGGGGGAAATCAGCCTGGTAAATAAAATTCTCTTCCCCATGAAGTGCCTAATGGGGAAGGACAAGACACAAGCACAGCTCAAAAAGCCTTATTCTAATCTCTAATGACATATCAAGCTAGCAACAGGTAGGAGGAGCTCTTAAGAACTACAGTCAGAAGGAAAAGAGACTAGAGTAATTTTTTCTATCTCCAGTACTTTAGTCACGTCTATTAGGGTAGTTCTTGATTGTTACAGTAGTAGCTGTGCCTTACAGCTCTGCCACTGAATCAGGATCTTTTCTGACTCAGTCTCTAAGTCCCAGCTATGGTCTGTGTGTGGGCTTTGTAGCAAGACAGCTAAATTAGTGCACACTGGAAGCGTACATTCGTGCTTTACCTGACTGCAGTTCAGGATATAGGTAACCAGGCAATCCACAAAAAACTGTGGCAATTAAATGTTCTCTAAAGTACTGGCTTTTTCCTTATCATCTCCTGTCCTTCTGCCAAGGGATCAGCAGTGTAAGTGCTCCCCAAGCCACGCTGGTTAAAACGGGCTGAGTTGGCAAAACCCTGATAGTAAACGCTTTAAATACATCCAGAGAGGGAGAGTGCCTTGGGTGCAGTCTTGCTGTTAGTATTTTTCAGGCTATTCTATGATGCAAGGTGCCCTTGATACTTGCTTAAATTCTTGCACTTGGAAAAAATAAAAATAAAAAAAATCTGACAACACAAATCTTTGCAAGAGAAAGACAGCAGGAGGCAGGGAAGGTACTGGACACCTCTGGGCTAGAAAGAGTCCCTGATGAGGAGTAACTTCATAGCTTCTTTTAACCACATGTTGCTGAACTCCATCTGGAAAAATCATTGGGCAAAATTTTCTGGCCTGAGCTACTGCAGGTCAAGAGATCAGAATAAAATGATTGTAGTTGCCCTGTCTAGCTGAAGTCTCTTAGAGAAAACTATGAAGCAAGACAGCATCCAATTTCTGCTTTGCGAGTGAGCCAGAGAGCTGTAAACAGATGTGGGGATCCGGCTGCAGCTAACATCCTGCTCTGCTCCCACCAGGCGTACAGGAAAACCATACAATTGACAAGTTATTTTAACAAGGTGGTGAAGGGTAGGCAGAAACTCAGCAATTTGCATACAAAGTCTTGAGATCATGAAAAAGTCAAATTAAAAGCATAAATTGGGTACCTCATGGTTTAATCATGAGGGCTGGCAGAACTACAATATCCTTTACAACAGCAGATGTCTCTGCAATGGCAGTGCCTTGAAGGATCTTTTCACTGGAGGAACCGAGATGAATTCTGACACCCCAGACGAATCTACACAGGGCTTTTCCTTTTCCTTCTCCTATTGGCTTTTGTGAACATCTTAAATTAGAATCGGCACTTGTTTCCCTGTCAGGAATGAGTCCAAAGATGGTGTCAGTGGTTTGTGCCAGCTTTGCAATGTCTTGATTGCAAAAGCTGCTCTTCTCCCGGCTTCCTAGATATTTGGTTCTGGACTTTTTACTTGGAGGTGAGCAAAGTAATCCTCTGTCAGCCATGCAACACTTTCTCTACTTATCTTGCCAAAAAGACAAA
>VYXH01004354.1:291916-393605 GCA_013397275.1 Burhinus bistriatus | reverse complement strand
CACAAACTACTAATTAATAAATATAAAAAAAAAAAAAAAAAAAAAAAAAAAAAAAAAAAAAGAGGAATATATGAAGCATATACAGGAGAAATGAAGGAGATCAAACCTGACAGCAGCATCTTACCTTGTCTATCCTGGTAAGAATTTAGCATATCTTTCATTTCTATTCCCGAGGCTCCCATAGAATGCCAGCTTACAAGAGCCACCCTGTTTTGCCATGCCCGTGAGAGGTCTCTTATGTGAGGAAATGGACTCAGCAACAGACCAGCTGCTTTCTGTGTGTCCCTCTTCTAGTGTGACAGGGTGTCCTGCAGTCAGGCGCTGAAGTCTAAGTACTCCCAGGAAGGTCAGGTTTTTTGAAGCTGTCATCGGAAACCACTCCAGAGAACTCTGCAAACAAATCCCTCTGCTGAAAGGTGGTGATTACAAGTAAGCACACTGTGCATGAAAGAAAGGTCTTCAGAGCATGTCTGAGAGGAGGAAAAATAAATGAGTGCCATTTGAGGCTGGATTAGAACATGAGTTCAGGTCCCATTGAGGGATCTGTAAAGAGTGACCAGGTCTTCAGAAACAAAATTAATGTATATATTGATAAGAGCTTTAAAATTGAGAGCCTTACAAAATGGGGCCTCTGTTCTCATGGTAGGGAATACAAAATTTGATCAAAAACTGACATGGTTTTTGGAAGTGGTGCAGCACCAATTTATGGCTTTTTTCCCTGCACTGTTATTTTTATTACAATGAAATAAACAGCACAGCTCTCAAGAAGGCTTGGTGAGCTGAGGCACTAGACACACCACTATTAATTTTGCTCCTCAAAGAAAGATGTGGGTTCAAATCTTACATATTGCCACTGTCTAAACATTACCAAGAAGGTAATGTTCTTTGGCCTGCGCTATGCATCACTACCATCCCTTCTGGCAGCACAATCCATTAAACAACTGCACCTGTAATGTAAGGATCCTAAAGCTTCTCCATTGAGATTTCTTGGCTAAGTGAAGGACTTAAAACTGAGGACTGAAAAGCTTTTTCAGTATATGCACATGTCCATGATGGGAGAAGGATCTTGTAATTTTGTAACCTACAATTTTAAAACATGATGGTGTCTAGGTGTTATAAAAATTTTTTGTCACTCAAAGGAAGTCACAATCTCTACTGTTAGAGGGATCATCTTCTCTAATTTAATTAATTGGGGTTGGTTTTTTTTTCTCAAAACACTGAACTCTTACCTATTGCAGACTTGGGCTTAATTGAAGTTTCGCAACCTCAGTTGTTGCCAGTTTAATTTTGATCTGACCTTGGTATTCTCAAGATGTCATGTCTCAGATACAGTTCAAACCAGTGCTATGAACAGCACCTGCAAGAACACCTTCCTTCTTACACAGGAACACTTTTGGCCACCTGCAGCTCAGTTTACATTCCTTCTTGTCTTCATTTTTTAACACTGAGCAGGATCTAAGCTGGCTCCATACTTATAATAATCTCCACTGTAATCATCTGTTGGGTCTGCAGAATTTGTGGGTAGAAAATAGCGGGAGGAGCTGTAATCCAAAGGTCGCATCCCTGCAGTTTGTTCACCAGCACCCTGTTGCCATCAGTTTTGAGCAGTCTGGTTGCTGGGCTAACAGGAGGCCCAGGCAACTGTTGGTTTGGGGACAATGTCAGAATCTTTAAAATAGGCTCTGGTCAGATATGGCTCCTAAAATACAACAGAAGCCACCAAACCTGCCACCTCCAGCAGACTTAGCATCTGGATACGTTTCAGTCACGTTACAATAGTTAAGTGCTCAGTGATAAACATAGTGGATAAGGTCCCTCCTTCCTCATCACAGCCTCATAAAAGAACTCAGAATGATATTCATTTAACGCGTCACATCCTGCAGTGCAAGGTACATTAAGAGCTGTTTATGAGGAATTCCTATCCTTCGTATTTATTACGCTGGCTGGAGAGGGACCAGTCAGCCCTGTGCAGTGGGCACTGGTGAGCTGTATGGCACCATAGAGCATAGGAGAGGCTTCAGTACCTGGCAAACCCTGACCTGCAGTTCAGACACAGCTGACATCAGAGCAGGGAAGAGAGGTACGTGCTGAAGTGTCAGGCTACGCTGTCTGTAGGGTGGTCCTCCTGACCTCCTCACACTAAATGTCTGTTTGCACCAACCGTGCAGCGGAGAACTCTACTCTCAGGAGAAAGAGCAATGTTTTAAGCCAAGGAGGAGCTTTCTCTTACAGCTGCCCTTTTAGAATATCTTTTATCTACGTTATTTATTATCACATTATTTAATGTGAAAGGCCACTTCAGCCCTAGGCTCTAGCAATTAGCACTAATAGATGATTACACAGCAGAGGCAGTACATAAAGCCAGTGTTCACGATGCGCAGACACGTGCACTGCAGATTTATCTGCTGTCTGCCAACCTGCCGCTGTCAACGAACAGCCACCGCCGTGTTGCAGGGCCATTAGACACCTCAGACACTCCTGCTCAGTGCTTTGTATGTGGTCATCTGAACAGTCAGCTCTTTTGAATTATGGCTGTATATTTTGCCTTTTATGCACACATGCACGAGCGCACACACACAGTAATAGGAAGCCCTCACCCAGGCATAGTTGGGTTCTAGATAGTATTTATTTATTTTATAGAATGAATCAGGCTACCAAGACATGGCAATTCTTGCTTCTCATGCTGCTCTGCCTGGCAGCTAAGACACTGACCATGTTGAGCACTGCCAGGAGGCTCGGGAAAAATATTTTATGTGCTAATACTGCCGTTCTAGGCAGAACAGGCTGTGAAACATATGGAAAAGGGAAAGAGCGCTCACAACTGTAAATACTTAGAGCACCTACCGAAGTATGGCAGTCTTCCCTTCTCTAGAATTTAATTTCAGCCCTGTTCTTATATGGAGAAAAAGAAACTAGCATTTCATTCCCTAAGATCTCCCTTGTAGCTTTCACGTCTCCTTGATGCTTTCTGCTGTGCGTAGGTTGGTTTACTGTAGTAGCAACCAGGTACCTTCAGCATCACCCAGTTAAGGTCAGTGCTGGGGCAGAGGGACAGCAAGGGATGTGCCTGCAGCCTGCTGTTGTGCTCAGCGTGTAGCGAGGCTGGAGGGAGGGAGGGAACGGGAACACCCACACTGTGAGCTAACTATTAAGGGCAATTCCAAGGACCTGTTTCTCTCCAGAGACTACATTAAGCCTTCTAAATTAGGCTTAGAAAATTAGGTAGCATCTTCTCTGTCAGGTTGCCTGGTTTTGTGTAGGAAGCAGTGCTCTCGGTGGAGATGTACCAGGACTAAAGAGGCAGCCTGCTGCAGCAGTGCTGCTGTCGCCACTGAGGACCTCTTGCTCTGCCTCTGGGAACGTGTCCCTGCAGACGCAGTGCTGGGAGATGCGCCTGGAGCAGCACAGTGGGCTGCAGTGCGGCAGCTGATCTTCAAGCAGGGGCGCCTGGAAATAGCCTCTGGAGACCAGGCTCTTTCCTTAGCTTTGTATTGGAAATATGGTTGTTAGAACTGCCAAAAGCTTTTGTATCTGAGAAAAAACACTGCAAAATGTGCCAAAGCCACCTTCTCCTCAGCAGCTGAATTCTTTTAGGGGGCTTCAGAATGCCCAGGGTGGAAAATGAATAGCAGCCAACTTGAAGTGTTTACTACACTGGCTGGCACAAAAAGGCTCTTTCCCAGCTCTGCTTTGACCCGCTTGTTGGTCTGTGTTGAGTGGGAAATCCATGCACGGGAACACTAAACAGAGCGTAAAACAAATGCACCACTACAGATCATTCCTGCCCCAGAGAAATATGGCACCAAGCAGGGAAGCAGCTTGCAGTGTGCTCTCAGGATAAAATACATCTTTCTGCTGGCAATATTCATCAGCCACGCATTCCTTGGCAAGCCAGAATTAACAGTCATAAACAAATGAGACAAATGAAACAATGTTGTTTGCTACATTGGGTAACTCAGGAAGTACTGAGGGGGGGACAAATTCACTGGGGAACTGAATTCCTTTCATTCCTACTTTCCAGGCAAACCTCTTCATTTTTGGATCCAGCAAGACCTGAAAGGATTCTTGTTGTGCGCTGCTGGAGATCACAGGCTCATGCACTGTGGTTTTGAACGTGAGAGACGTTTCTGCTTTGGACGTCAATAAGTTAGTGGCTGCTGTAGCAATTGGAGAGGTGTGCTGGAGCTATTATGAAGTTAGAAGTCTAAGGGTAGAGTCTAGAATAGCAAATTTGCAGTCATTCTTTTCCCCATTTTCATAATGAAGTGAGCTGCTTGATGTGTTGTTGGCCTTGCAATGCTCGCAAAATAGTGATGCATTGAATTTGTAGATCATCTTTCAAAATATCTAATTTCTACAAAGCATTGAGGTTTTTTATTCCAGTTTGGCCATAATCTCTCTCTGCTCTCGTTGCTTCCCACAGAGAAAAGCGTCTGGCAAAAGCTGTTGTTCCCAGAGCAGCATAGCAGCTCTGACTGCTACGGTGACACATAAGCAAAGGTAGCAGCCTAAATGTGACAAACGGACCTTGTAATACCCTTTGAAACAGAGCAACATTTCACGCAAAGGACTCTGTCCTTAGATTGTGCGAGGAGAAATCTACTCGCTCCAGCTGAGCCAGTGCCATGGATTTGGCCTTGGCTGGATTGTATCTGTTTTTGGAACCTAAAATACTTGGAATCAGATTCCCGCTCTGCCTGCTTTCATGCCCCAATGAGGTCTTTTTGCTTTTGGAGTCTATCCTTCACTCACATGGTTCAGAGAGCCTCAGCAGGAGCAGCTATTGCATTTGATCCTGTTTAGCCAGGTTGAAATCCTGATAAGAATATTGTTTTAATGCAATTTCTATTCAGTATTACTCCCCTCTTATGAGCTGGTTTTGTAGCTGTCGGGATACCCCTAGTTCCTATGTCTGCTGAATCAAAATCCCACACTCCAGCATACGACTGCTTGAGAATGGTGATGTCCTCTTCCTAAAGAACAGAGATAAGCAAGTGTACCTCATCTTTACAGCCATTCAAATAGGGCTGTGTGAGGACACGGAGGCAATGCCTATCCTGGTTTTCGGAAGATAACATGGTTTCTGTCTTATAGGAAGGAATTTGCAAATTACACAGATCATTTAATTTTAATTTACTTGATGTTTTGTCCAGGATCTGCTCTCCTCTTCACTCTTACGCATATACCCCTCTAAAGGAAAAACATAATAGAAAGCAGCCTAGGAAAATAATTGGAATATTAAGTGATTCGGGAATCCTCAGGGGATATCTCTGCTTTAACTGCAGAGTCATCACTAGAAAAAATTGTAAATCATTTATTCTCTGCCTTTCTCTCAATGTCTTCCTATTTAAAAATGTAATTAGATCAGCATGTACCATGTTTTTAATTTTAATTGTGTCTGGAACTGCATTGTTAAGGTTGTTCAATGTCAGTTTCTAAATGAAAATAACTCTGTTCTATACTGAATATCACTGCACTTTATTCCATTTTAGATCAGGGAAATGTATTTTAAAAAAAATACTTTTTTTTTTTTACTAGACTTTTTCCTAGGGATTTCTACCAAGACTAAAGAGGTTCGTATTATTTAGAGAGCTTCATGACAGGCAGACCTTGCAATCTTCAAAATTTCTTGTGTTTAGAAAGAATGGAAAACATGAAAATTGAGCATTTGATTTGTTAGTTTAGTTCTTTACTATGCAGTAGGACCTCACACCAGCAACTCTGACCTGAGAGTGCACAGTATGAGGAGCTGCATAAACACAGAAGGAAGATACATGCTCTTCCTGCCTCCGTATAGAGACTAAAACGTAACAAACTACAGATATTATAGGTATATCCAAAGATACTTCCATAAAAACTGCCTTGCAGACTTCTTGTTTGTTTATTTAGATGTGTTGATAGAGACCTCAAAAGTTACTGAAAGAAGAAAGGTTCTCTGAAGTAATCTGAATCCGTAAGTGTATTAGGCATTAGCAAAACTGTGATTTGAAAAAAACCCGTGGTTTGAAAAAAGCAAGAACTAAGGAAGGAAGGCTGTCACAGTGTCTTGCAGATGTCATGTTAGATGCAGCTTTGAAGGAGGAGCACAGTGTGTCGTCTTTTTTTTTTTTTTTTTTTTTTTTTTTGGCCACAGTGATCTGGACCGGGCTAGGATGCTGAGCTGGGATCCGTTGCCCTGGGTGTGGAGGCAAGCAGAGGAGACAGGCAATATAGCTGTTGGCTAAGAAAGATCTACCGTCTTCTCATCATGCTTTTCTCCAGTTCTTAAATCCCTTGTCTGTCTTCAGTCCTGGCCTTACCGTTCTCCCCACCAGTGTTTTCTGAAACAAATAACATCAGGCTCTGGGCTTGCCTGTCTGCTGTCTGAATCTCTCCATGATTCAGTGGGCCTAGCTCTCCAAGTTCTGCGCTATACTTCATTTGTTTTATGCTCCCTAATGGAGTTCAAGCCAGGTCAGCAGCTACACCCAGAATTAAATGCGACACACTTCATGTCACCATGGGGAGTTCTAATTCTTTATGAAATACCACTCCGTACAGGGCCCCTTTGGAAGTGGCATACACTCAGCTTCCTGGCCATCTGGCCACTGCTGTCTGTGCATGTTGAATAATAAATATAATCTGCACGTTTATTTTAAAAACTGCAGGCACACATGACCACGTATATAACTGCGGTTCCCTGAGGGCCCAGAGACATAGCCTGAGACAGTGCTGGTGGCTTTGTAGCCTCCAGACCCCATTGTCACATAACTAGGAAGACCCAAATCTTACAGGGCTGCTGCACTGGGTATACGTAAACTATCAGCCTTTGCATCCCTATGGATAAAACATTACAGAAATGCTAGATGTCTCTAATGTCTAAAAACTGCTTCTTCTCAATTTGCGTCCACGAGAATCGTAGAATCACCTGGGTTGGAAGAGACCTTTAAGATCACTGAGTCCAGCCATAAACCTAACGCTGCCAAAACCCCCACTAAAAAGCAAATACAGAGCTACTCTGTTCCCTAAAAAGCATGGTTGTGGTACAGCCACAATGGGGAAAATTGCCAGGGCTGCCTCTGATGCATGAAGTATAAGCACATAGTAAAATTCTGTGCTTCTTTGGCTGGAACATCTGAGTATCTTTAAGGAGTTACGAACTCCATTAGTACTGCAAGCAAACAATATAAGGAACTCTGCTTATGTCCTGGGCTCTCTGGAAAAACCCAGTTTCGGTATATTAATCTCAGTGTGCAGTGCCAGTTGAATCACATTTAACTCCAGGTGCAGTGAGAGGGGTAGAAGGTAATAACTTTTAAAATAGACTGATTAATAAAACCTGCAGACCTGCCAGGTAAGTACCGTATCCATGTACCAGAGTCCTGCCCTCTCCAGTTTCATTCCAACCAGTGACTTCACGAGTCCCCGTGCTCACCTAACCCTCTTTGTTGTGCAGCTGGCACGTCTACCCTATTAAGCGGAGAAGTGCTTTATTCCTTTGAATGAGAGTTGCTCCACCTGCTCATGAAGAGTTTCCCCTCTGAAGCACATCCATGATTTGCAGGGAGATAGATGGCACTTTGTAACTATTAATTTAATGAGCTCATTCTAACATCACCCCAGCAAGGTAAAATTTACATCACTTATCTTGTGAGAACCCAAGGAAGCTGAGGTGATTAGGGCCTCAACTCAATGAGGGTGTTTTAACTTGGGTCTGGCTTCAAGAGATTTGAAGAGACTGCTTTAAAACAAGGTGTGTAATAAAGGAGCTGTAAATGAACTGCACTGCATACTCAAGGATATTTTATTCTTTTCTGCTGGCAATGGTGTAGGTTTTTTAAATAAAAAAAAAAAAACAACAAACAGGGAAAGAGGCAGAACGTTTTCAGAGAAATGGACATATATCAATAACTGGAAACATTGTTACAGCTTTTGTTTGGGTGACACAAATGTTTGGTCCCTAAGGGGCCAATTCTACTCCCTTTGTTCTCTAGTGTAAGTAGAAATGCGGGTCATGTACTGGTAGATTTTTAGGACCAAAACAAACCCGTTGATAACCTGTTTTTCAGCCCTGTAGGAAAAAGAACATAGGATCTTGGTTCGATCTTTCTGCACAGTTTCATATTTGGGACCATTTTCATGTTAAGCAACCACAACAACTTCTAAGTTATAGGGCCAAGCTGGGCCTTGGAGAGGCCAAAGAAAAGCTCATTTCTCACCTGTATAGCTTCAGCCTCTTTCCTTTGCCTTATTATTTTGATCTAAACCCTTTTATTCATTGCAATCACTGCTCTGATGCAGCTGCCCAACGTCTCCTTGTCCTGCTATGTGTCTGCCTTGTGCTCGTTTTCCCAGCGAGCTCTCTTAAGCATATACATCTTAATGTTTTTCTCTGCATGACCCCAGTGTTGTCTCAAATATTGTCTTGCTCTGTGATGCTCGTTATATGCAAAGCCCTTTCTTAATCCTTTTAGCTTTCACAGCTTGGCAAGTTTCCTGAATTTATCTGTAGGCTATGAAATGAAGGTACATTCTTTGACTTACTCCCCTTCCCCTCTTCAATCCTCTCCCTTTACAGAGAAACATATGAAGACTCTTCCTCCTTAAAAAACATGACCTAGGAGATATAATAATAGTTGCAGGAGGTGTTACAGGAAGAACAAGTGAAGGTACTCAGTAATAGTCCAATGACAGCTTGTCTCTGGGATGCTTCTAGTTTAGGTATTCATGCTTTACAAAAGTAGGAGAATCAAGTGCCACCTGTTAGCAATTCCTCTCAGCCCCTCTGAGGTGGCTGGACAGGACAGTGAGATGCCTGAGATGCTGCGGGCTGCTGCACTGAGCTGCACTATGTTTTCTGCCCAGTCATATAACCTTTCAGAGCTGTCTCCCAGTATTACATCTCTCATTATCTGCCTACTTAGAAACAAAGCCTTTCAGGGCTAGGGCTACTTGACTCAGATTTTGTTCAATAACTAATGAAACAAGTCTTTGGTCTGCTTTGGGTTCTTTGGGTAGTAAACTTTAGATGGACTTGTAGAGAAACATGAGTGGAAAGACTTGACTAAGGTCACTTGATGAGAAGGAGCTCTGGGAAAGCAATCCCTGAACGTGCAGGTGGAAAGGTAGTGGTAGTTTCTGTAAAACGTTCTCCATCTCGTTGGGGCAAGAAGAAAATGGGAGAAACCACTTTTAGGGTGGTGGTTATATTATCACCTGCCCTGAGGGCTGCTAATTGGAGCTTGCTCTAAGCCTTTTCCTGAACTGGACCTAAAAGCATAGTCTAAACAGATTTGCATTGAATTTGTAGCGTTTACCTCAAGCAACAAGCATTGTAGGTGCCTTTGTGGCTGTCGGAGTGTTATAAGGTCATGAACCAGTGCTACCCCAAGTAACTAATACCAAAAGAGAGGTATGCTATGCAGTACATGGGAAACTTCTCAAATTTCTCATAGCTCCTTTGGAAATAGCACTGTTAAATTTGACCTGTCAGGTAGTGTTGATTCTTTCATTTCTCTCTGGCGTTTTTTGATTCTTCCCCTCCCTGCTTAACATCTGTCTGCCAGGATCTCTGTAATAGCTATTGAGCCTGTGGAGATTTATAAATGAGAAGGTAAGAGGGAGAGGAGAAAAAGAAAAATTATTTCTCTTAATCTCTTCTCATCACGTGTACAAAACAGGGCTCTGTTTTGGGGCCAGGGTCAGGTGTCAGACATTCTTATTAAATGTGAAATTTTACTAAGTCAACATAAGTAAGCATGAGGCATCTGCAGGGCTACTTTACTTCTAAAAAGTATGAAAGTTTCCTAATTGACAGTTAACGTAAATTATCTGATGGTTTTCTCTGCAGAATGACATACTTGAAGTTTTCAATCACAGTTAAGTAAGGAACCTTCTACTTTCCCCTCTGGTCATGTCACAGCAGCTGAATGATTTGGTGTGTCTTTTGTAACAATTCTTTCCCTCGCTTGTTTTTCCTCTTCTCTTATTGCCCTAGTAATGAAGGCAAGTTTTGTTCCTTTTTGTGATGAAAATAGTTGGGAACAGAGTTAAAACAGGAAAAATTCTAAGTTTTCCAAGGAAGGCCAAAGCAAGAAAGTAAATTTTGCTCTTGTAAAATTTCTTGTAAAGCAAGAAATTTTGCTCACGCAAAGAACAGTTCTTCAAGAGCCAGTTACCTCCACCTTCATAAATTTCTGGGTCAGTAAAGCACTGACATGTCCATATGGGATACAGTAATCAGAGATGTGTAAATGCTGCTGCCATTTCCGTTCATCTGTCACAGAAAGCTAAACAGAATGATGCTCTTTTCTGCCTATATTCACCTACAGATTGAGAGCTTGGTATGGAAGGGACTAAATTGTTTTATGGAAACAGAGATTACAATCCTGCCACTGGAATTTTTAGCTCAACTTTTATCCTGGAACAGAACTGTGACATGCAAAGGCAAAACATACAGCTTCATGAGGGAGCTGCTGCTTTGCATTATAGAGTGTGTCTGGGAATCATTAGCGTACATGACGGAGAGCTTCAGGACCCAAGTCCCACCCCCTCTTGTTATACGGAATTCATGCTACATGGCTTCTTGTGTTACAGACCTAAGTTTATTTATTCATATTCCTTATGCTCTGAACAGTCCCTCCTGGGTGGGGATTAGCCATTCTACCCAAACATGCAGATTTCAGAGCTCAGCAAAGTTCCCCTAGAAAAGAAGTTGGTGATCAGATGTTGCCTTGTAATAGTTGTGCCAGTCTGCTCCCAAAATATAGGCTGAAGCTACAGAGAATTGCCATCAGAGTCCTCCTAATTGATATTGCTTCAAAGAAACTAATAGTTGGGAGAAAACTTTATCAGCTGCAGAATACCTGGAATACCTTGGGTATCCTGTGATATCCCCATGTGTAATACAAAGGGAAAAGAGGAAAATCTCTTCCTCTCCCCATCCCCTTACTGTCGTGATGCTCTCCTGAGCAAGAAACTTTCAATGAGAGAAAGCACCAGACCGATTTCTCTGACCCTGGAAACGATGCAGCATGTTTCCTTTGCCCCCTTCTCCCCTAAAAATGAACTGAGTTCAAGGATCTTGGTCAATGTGACTTACTCCCCATCACAGCCACATCAACTCTACTTTCTTTCAGTTGTCCTTTTTGTGATGCTTTGTTTCCAACAGCAAATGCTTTCAGAGCAGAGAACTATTAGCATCCCCTGGAATGCAAAAAAAATTGTCTGAACTTCAGAAAATCAACCGCCCTTCTCTACAGAGCTTCTACCGTTATTCTGAAGGAGTTTCAATTTACTGATGTTCTAAAATTGCAAAGAGTAGCTTGAGTAATGTAGAGTAAGTACAAAATTCTGTCTTTCCCTCCTGGTTACAATGCTATATTATATAGGATGTTGCAGGTACAGCGTAACAAATTCTCATGAGGAAAGAATCTGCAAATTTTCAGGGTTAGGAGGACTTTAAAAAATAGAGCAGCTGGAGAAACACCTTTTCCATACCTGTGCTTATTAGGGACAGTTTCAGACTTGGGAATAAAAAACTAGGCTTCAATAACTTAGCATATAGCATGACTGCTTCATAAGACAAGGCAGTAAACATCTGGAAGGCACTACAAAGGGAAGTAGATGTCCGATATATTCTGATTTCTTCCAACAGGAAAAGGGGGCGAGAGCATGGTTAGTGACAAACTAACCCTGTCCCTTCCCTACTGTTTGTTGCAGCACACACCAAAGCTATCCTCACAGAGGTCCTTGGGACTCGAGTAGCAAGAAGGTATCCTCAGCTCGCCTGGTGCAAGGTCCCTTGAGCGAGTATGTGACAGCTCATCACTAGCCCACAACTCCCTCTGAGGAGAATGGGATACCTTCCCAGGCCCAGACCTTGGTTTACTGAGCTGTCATCTCACAGATTATCCTATGGTCTAACTCTGTCTCCTGGCTTAACAAGCTGCATCTTAAAACCATGGAATAAGATCTTACTCTCAGTGACAGAAAATCAAGCACTAGGGCTTGTTGCTTCTCTTTGGGCAGAAACAGAGACCTCTGCGTTCTCTGTGCCACAGGTTAGTAAAGCCATAGTGCTTACACAGTAAGTCTGTGGAGGGCAGACAAGACTAAACAGGTAACTCTCAGATGAGGTTGCTTTCCTGCCTTCTGCTGCAGCTGATCAGGCTGGAAACGGCATACACCAAAGGACAAAATCCTGATTTCTTAACACTTTCCTCCCAGTTTTCTGTAACACAAGGGCAGGGAAGAAGGAGATCCAAGATTTTCATATCTACACATTGCCTATTCTTGACTTATGTATTTACATTGTGGCTTTATTTTAGTTTACCAAATATTGCTCGGTGGCTTCAATTTATCAGACCAATCTTAGCTGCAACGGGAACTGGCAAAGGCCTTATCATTTAATTTTGCAAACATCCCTCATTTCTAATTTATACACCGAGCTCTATGACAAATTGAATTTGTCTAACACAGTAAACAAAAGGGCTTCTAACTCGAGTTTCCTGTAATGGAATAACATTATTGGAAACACACATTAAGTGGAACAGACAGACCTGGGGAA
Source organism: Burhinus bistriatus (assembly GCA_013397275.1). Classification (NCBI taxonomy): domain Eukaryota; kingdom Metazoa; phylum Chordata; class Aves; order Charadriiformes; family Burhinidae; genus Burhinus; species Burhinus bistriatus. The sequence goes on along the minus strand of VYXH01004354.1, from coordinate 381,058 downwards.
AGGGCTCAGTTTCCCAGCTGCAATTCACATGGGGTCCAACCTGGTTATTTTGCAATAAAGCTAATAGGAATTTGCACCTGGTGTAATTATTCCTAATGATATTAGCTATTTCCCAAGCTTTATGCAGCCTTCTGGAAGGAAATGAGGGGAAAAAACCCACTATATATACAGTGAGAAACTAACAGGTAATTCAGTATTATTCTGAGCACCACTGAGCAGAAAGGTAGTGAGAGGAAGTAGTTGGTCTTTACTGAAAAACAGCTACTCTGACTTATCCCTGTCAGCTGGGCTGTTTGTCATTACGGCTAGATACTTAATAAGCAGCAGTCTACTGAAGACATGGCATTAGCCATCGGCACAAGAACATTGAGAAAATATACAGTTATCTGGCAGTATTTGCTGTAGATGTAGCCCAGCATGGATCGCTGCAAGAGGAGGCAGTCACAGGCTTATCTTTCCTACTGGTGGAAGATAAGCCTGTGATGGCTTCCCCAGGACAAGGCCATTAAAGGAAATCCCTGGTGGGTCTGTCTTTTCCCTAAATGAAAATTTGCTATGAAACTAAAATAGATGCCTCTGGCTCTGTAAAAAATCAGCTCCTTATTAGCACAGCTGAAGTGTAGGGAGAGCCAGTGGCGAAGATCAAAGCCTGCCATGAACTTGTCTTCAGGGTCTCAACAGCTGTCAGTCTGCAAACCGTGCCCATATACCTCCTGACACCAATCTGCTGGCTGGCCTCAGCCCTAGGCTCCCAAACTCATGCACTTCATAAAAGTACCGCGGTGAGGAGCGTACTTGCTTCAGGCTCTGACAGGTTCCTCAGGAGCATTATTTGGGCCCAGATGGGTTGAGGAAAATCAAGGCACGTCTACAGTCGATGGAAGCAAAATGTAACTGGGACTCAGTGTCTCCGCAAAAACGCACGATGCCACCTGAATGCACCTGTACGGCTACCAGCCACCCAGCACTCTCTTCTCTCTCCATCTGTGCTCCCTCCACACTCTTCCCCTGACAGCAACTCATGCCGCTGTTCCATTTATCTTTCCTCACCAGCAAGTTTTCACCCTCCTCCTGTGCCCAGCCGTTTTATAATATCTCTGTTTATTATTATTCTCTCCCTTGGGAACAGCCTGATGGTGGCTCAGTTTCCCGAGAGTTAATGGGAGTAGCTTTACTGGCTTCCTGATTTAGCACCGGGAAACAGGGTCTGGCTGAAAGCCCATGCCAGCGACAGCCCACAGCCGCCCCTGCTGCTGCTGTTGATTGAGCTGGCAACTGTGACCCTAGGATGCATTTTTTCCCCCGTATTCCTCCCATTTCTGTCAAAATCCTGAGCTGCTCCCACCCTCTAAATGTAGATTATACAGAAAAGAGAGAGAAACGCTTGTCACTTCTTTGCATCCAAATACAGAATCCAGGGAGACAAAGTCTAAAATTAGAGTGCATCACAGACAGCAGCATCTGAGTAAACTCATTTAATGTCGCTCCAGCAGTGGCCCCTAGGGAGGCTGCAAATATACCTGGAAGCAACTGATAATAAATAACATATGAAGGTAGAAACAAAAATAAGTGAAATACTCTTTTCTATTCGTGCCCAGTAGCAGCTTTCTCCCGAGGCAGTCATTTGCAGGTTTTTTATAGCTGAGGACAGTGCACAGCTTATGCTCTTGAAGTGATATTTAAAGAAGTAAAAACTTACGTGTTGCCTGCAAATAGTAAGGGCATAGTTTTGATGGCACGGTTCTGTATCAGATCAGGAGAGTATCACAAATTATACTACCTTTGAATTTCATCTCTTCTGGGTTTTCTTCTCCATTTGAGGCATTGCTTTCAAAGCAAAAAAGAATCCCAACAATGGACAAGAGATTTTTAGTCTTCCCGAAACATCTGAAAAACAAGATTTTTCTTCTGGGATTTACACATGGAAATTTTATATAAGAATTTGCTTTCCAGACACTTGAGACATGAGGAACCTTTGTTCTGACCCAGTGTGGCAGCCCTATCTACCTAGGTTTGTCTCTTTCTCTAAGCTAGGCAGTAATGTCGCTGTAGAGGATACTGCAAGTAACTCCTTGGAATAACATTCAGCTGTCTGAATATCCAGAGGCATTCCAGGTGAAGCAAGGGAATGATTTTTTGATCAAAGGCACTAACCTGGTGCTCAGGAGCCCAATGTACAAACCCCCTCCTCTCAGTCAGATGTTCCACACAAACTTGTCGAAATCTTTCTGACCATCGGTTCCAAAACAGAGCAAACAAGTTCTGTTTCCTACCTTCTCATATAGTTTTCTGTTAAATTGTTAAGATGCTTTGCACTAGCCTATACTAGTGTGTTTGGATACCAGTTATTATACCAGTGACCCACTCCAGGTTGAGGCTTTAAATCACTGTAATTTAAATAAATGAGGCTGTAATACTGAATAACAACTCCCCCAGCCCAGCCAACGGAAAAAAAAAAAAAAAAAGACAAAACTGTGGCAAGGAACTCAAAAGGGAAAGAAGAGTGAGGCAAGGAGTCAAGAAATCCATCGATGCTGGTAGGGAGTCTTGAATTTGGTCCAGAGGCAACAGGAGAAAAGAAAGTTCTTGGAGAAGTTTCCTTTATTAAACCAGCTTGTCTTCTGCCTGCTTTAAAACAGATGACAGGTTCCATTTAATAGAAAATAGTAATGACAAGGAAGTTCCTTGCACACTTAAGTCAGGTAGGAGCCAAGTCATCTCTCTATTTTTGGGGGGTTTGTTTTGTTGGGTTTTTTGGTTTGTTTGGTTTTTTTCTTTTTCAGGCTGCAAGCTGAAGGCAGTTGCAAACAACTTGAAGGCAATTGGTTAAAAGGATAAAAGGGTTTGTTCAGAAAGGCTGCTTTGTTTAGTAAAACACATACAACCTGGGCAAAGCTGGAGCACAAGGGAAAGTTGAGTACAGAGGGGAGAGAGGGACACAAAAGTAAATGGGACAGCAGGAGGTAGAGCTCAGTCTTCTCTGAAGAGTCTGACTGTCTGAGGCAAGTTACAACTGAATAATTGCTCCAGGGGAAGGTAGCCTGTAATGCTCTAGCCACAAAAATGGTTTGGTGGTCAGGTTTCTTTCCCCTTTCCTGTGACTGCTGTTATTACAGAAGTCCTTATAAAACCTCTCAATGTGAAGAGCAGCAGGTGGGAAGCAATAGAAAAGGTTGACTTAGACTGTATACCAGAAGCTCGAGCAATGGCTTGCTGATTTGTGCAGAAGTAGTTGGGAAGCAACAACGAAGGGAGAGAAAAATCTCAGCCCAATCATCTGCGCTCAGACGATTAAGACAGAAAGAAAGGCCAGACAATTCTCAGGAAGGCTCTTTTGGGCAACAGAGTTAGCTGGTGCTTGTGTTCTCAGCACCGTAACCACAGCATTGCTGGCTACAGTCCGTGACACGATAATTCACGGTCTCTCTCTCTGAGAGACTCAGAGTCAGTTTTCACCTTCTGCATTCCTGTGCACAGGTCATGGGAAAAGATTCCATGCACTTCACTACTTTACTGTAGCTTTATATAAACGCAAAGATGTTTTCAGCAGCAGCCAGTGCAAGAAGGATAAGCTGATTTTGCCAGCCAACCTGTTAGACGGCTGTAGACATCTCTCACCTGACTCAAAGTTTTCTTGGTTCAAGAGAACTGATTAGTTACACCCACAATGCCAGTTTCTTCCTCCAGCTACAAGCAGAGAGTATAGGTTCATTAAGCCTTGGGGTGTTATAAACTGATGGCCAGTTTTCCCAAGAATTTATTCAGGCTCATATCTAATCTTGGACAGAAACTTGACTGTCTTTATTCAAGTCCAATGCCTCAAACTGGTTTGAGGAAAATAGGGTCTTTTATACAGAATCCCTATTCTAACTCGCAGAGATTAAAAGCAGACCTTTCCAGAACTTCGAAGTTGAGAACTGTTCTTTCTGCAGTTGTTATAGAGCCAAAGTGGGCTTTAAGTGGGTACAAATATATCTTTAAGACTTAAGACGTTTACCACAAATTCTCTCTTATGCTTTTTATATGCCATTAAGTTTCCATTACCTGGGTAAATGAATTATACACAAAATTTTGTAGTTTCAGTAGGAAACTGGTCTATAGGTCTGACTTCTTAATGTGTTGTCAACACACAAAAGGGGGTATTTAATGCCATTGTCAGCAGATTAACAAATTGCCTTGTCTAATATTACATGGGATGTCACAAAACCGTCAGGCAAATGCTAAAACTGTCGCCTTTAACAGAAGCTGAAAATGAGCTGGCCTTTGGATTATAGGGCAATTTAATCCAAGGAGTGTAGGGCAAATGTGTCTTTTTTATGCCAGGTGACAGGTTCCTTACAGTGGCAGGACAGTCTGTATGGATGGCAGCAGCTCAGGCTGTGCCAGTCAGGGACCTGGTTCCACTTCCACAAGGTTTCTCTTTACCTCTGTGGGAACACCACTGTCTGCAGTTGTTACCTCTGGTTTTCTTTGGAGAATTTAAGAGGTAAATCAGGCCTTTTCTTGGTTTTCTTCAGTGTGATTTCTATCAGTAAAGTTCTATTATTTTCTCTTAATAGCCACTCAAATATCGCTTGTTTTCTGGGTGCATGCATGCTGGGAAAACGTGTTCACCCCTGCTTGTGCCCGTTCTGCTTACTCCCTGCCTTTGTTTAAGAAGTGTTGCATCTGTCTTACGGGTAGAGGCTTCTATGCTATTGGGAAGCCAGTCTCTGCCCAAGCTCTGTCTCCCAGTGAACAGAGGCTGGACAGGTGCCCTTGGACGTGTTCTGGAGAACCCTCGTGTACCAGCTTTTGCCTTGGTTGCAGTAATTGAAATGAAGGGTGTGAGTGGCCAAACACAGAAACTCACACAGATCTCTAGATATTTTGCAATAGGATGAGATGATTGGGCTGCATTTTCCATTGAGCCTGAGTCAGGTTAAGCAACTTTTTATTTTGTTTTATTTTCAACACCTTTTTTAACAACTTGAAAAACAGCATAAATTTCAGCTTCCCCCATTTCCTTTAATTACTTTTACTTTAAGGGTAGCTGCACACAGAGATTGTATTACAGCATCTTCTGCAATTTATATTTCTTTCAGTGGATCATTTTCCTACTGTGTTATGTTTTTATTAAAGAGTAATCCCCAAGAAATTTATTGCTTGGAGCAATTGTTTGTTAGTTAATTGCTGGAAAGCAAATGTAGAAGGGCTCCGTTTTTATTATCTATTGACAAGACTGGATTGTTAGGCTGATTTTTTAGGGAGAGTATTTCCTAAAGACTGTAGCTGCTGGTCTAGAGTAACAGCAAGACTATGGAGGAGGGTTGGGGGGGGTGTTGGTTTTTTTATTAAGGAAAAGAAGAGGAGCTTTGGGGAAGCTGAACAACTGCTTTGGAATTGCTTATGGCAATTGCTTTCAGTTAATCTACCTACGTAGTGCAAAACACGCAGACATTTATATTTTAACAAGGTAATGCTGTAATGCCTAAACTGTAAGTTCAGTGCGCACCCTGACTAGAAAAGCAAACATCCAGGGCACGTCATCCTGCAAAGATCAAAGCACTCTCGCTAATGTGTATTTTCTGTGTCTGCGTACCTTTAGTGATCTGAGGGTAATCCTGGTCCCTACTGAGGTTCTGTTCATACATGTAACAGATGACTTGCAATCTTAATACAGGAAGAAAAGAGCTGGGAACTGAGAAAGATGGAAGGATTTGCTCAAGTTGTCCACAGAATGGCTGAGTCCCAGCCTAATGCTTTTACGAATCCTTCAAAAGTAAGAGCCAGGTAGCATCCTTATTATGTTTTCTGCAGTTCGTATCAGTCATCTGCTTTGCAGATGAAGTTGAGATGAAGCCTTCATCTTACTGCCACTCAAGGAAAAAATACCAACCCACTCTCATGCGTAAACACATGTATGAGAACATTAAGATCTCTCCCTGGGGCCCCTGTACAACTAGGGTCTGCCTGACAGGTTTACTGAAAGGCCTTTATTTTACTTTAAATAGAGTTAAAAGAATGCTAAAAATATCTTTGAGGCATAAACCACCATTTGTTAAAATCTTTCTGCAGGCTGGATTCCTGCTCTTCTTTCTTTTCCTGCTGTCTGTTTGCATAAAAAGGAAACTGGACCATAGAACAGATAAACAAGGTAATTGGTTTGGATTAAAGCTTTCATATTCATCCCCAAAGTCATAGTTTTAAAAGATGTTTAGGTTTTATTACTCCACTGCCTCAGCTTTGGTATGTGCAACAAGAATGGTAATGACTGATAGGATAACACCTTCATTTTCCTACCCTGCACCCCTTGGCTGACATCCTGCTTCACTACTGAATCATTTAGCATCGCGCTCAAGGTTAAAGCTGTCCTTCATCCATGCTTGAAACTCCATCTGCTACTGGAGGATGCTGAAGCACCCCATCATCTAGCCTAGCCCTGAACACTGAAAACTGCAGTCGCAGAAGCTGTCAGATGTTAAATGCTGAACTTTAAAAGTATCACCCACATAGGAAAGGGGGGCAGAAGGAGGAGGGTGGGAGTACAGTGCAATTTACTGAAAACTCACAGAGACACAGATGTGATCGTGCTTTGGCAAATCTAATTCTTACAGCCAAGCACAGGTGGTTTAAAACCTCTTGTCTGCACCTCAGATCCATGTTGTTCCTAGAAATGGACTGACATCACCCCTTAATCGAATCTCTCCACGATGCAGTCTGTAACTGTAGTTGTTATAGAGGAGATAAGGTTCTAACCAAGTTATGCTTGAAAGCTACATGATGTAATTACTGATGTAACATTACTTCTCGAAGTAAGAGAGAGAATTTTTCCTCCCCGCTTTCCTCTGGGGTTTGCAAAAAGCAATCACCTTGCATCAGACACACAGGCTTTCAAACACCAAAGCAAAATAGGTTTGAGCTGCAATTTGCACACGTTCATTGCTCACAAGCTCCCTTTCTCTAAGCTGGGTCCCGGTCCATCATTCCTCCTCTGCCGCATGTACTCAGGCTTGTTTGAGCAGATCTGATAGCTGCAGATCATAGCAGTCCAATTAACACGTGATAGAAATTAGAAACCGGCTGAACCATTCTTAGAGCCTGTCATGCCGGTTCAAAAATGTTTCCCAAAAGTTAGGCAGTCAGCGGTCAGCCAGAGGAAATCCACTGCAGAGACAGCAGCAAAACTGCGCTACAAGACTGAGACTGTTAAGGCATAATTTATGTGCAGAAACCAACCTAAGAGTTTGTTATAGCCTGACCGAATATGAAGCAGCTGACAGCTGTTTGCCAGGCAGAGAGTCTGAACTGCGGTTCTGCTCAGTCCTCGATAATGTAGTTCATTCCTGGCAAGAGTGTAATCTAGGGCCAACCTGGAGCCTGCCAGCTCCACGCCCCTTGCACCGTTGACTGAATGTGAGTTACCGGTGTGATTAGAACTGATACACGGTAAATTGCAATGAGTCAATGACACAGCACTTGTACCTGCAGCAACAGACAGTTATAGCCAAATCCAAATGTCAAGTCAAATGCTAGCTTCAGAAAAAAAATCTACGAGGAGCACTAGGTATGATGGCTAATATGAAACAGAATTGGATTATTATCTGTATTACTACCTCTCTGGATGACAGGTGGAAGAAGATGACATTTCTCCTTTCCCTTAGAGTGAGATTTTGCTCTTAAGATAGGTAGAAGGGGGTTCCATTTTTAGACACCTACATAAATCTGTTGCTTTAAACGATGTCAGCAGAGCTGGCTTAGCAGGCCTAGTGCATCTACTTCCCCTTTGGCAGCTACACAGACAGTTGGGACTTTTAATACACTTGCGGAATGAATTTTCTTATTGTCAGTTGCTCGTGGAAAATCCTTAGTGTTACTGAACTTTTTTGTTACTGCCTACCTGGAAAGCTTGGAAGATTTACTTTACATGTAAGGGTTCCTAAGCCTACAAAAAGAAACGATACTGCGTGCATGCACAACAGTCACACAGACGTACACATGGACGCACACCTCCTTGACACATAAACGGTACTTTTAGAGTGGCTGCTCTCTGTCAACAGCCAACTTTCCGGTCTTCATCAAACTGCCAAATTCCATGAAATCAGATGCTTGCAAAGTTCATTTCCAGAGTGCTCTGTGATTCCTCAAGGTCGCATATATCTCTGTAAGCATGGTTCTGTGATGTGGGCCAAGGTAACAATTCGATTTATGGCAGGCCACGAACACTGGGAAACAAAGCCATTTGGAGTATTGTTTTAAGCACGTATGGGGATTTAGGCAGAGGCCTGTTTAAAGATACTCCAGTGCCACTCAGTTGCTGTCAGCTGTGGGCTGCGTACCGACCACTTGGCAGCTGAAAGCTCTAACGCTGTATGTGACACACCTACTGCAGAAAGAATCACGAGATTAATGAACCTATTGCAGCTGTTTGATATTATTTCTGCCAGCGAATGCGGTTTTGCAGTTACAGTACTGGATCATCCCCTTCCTGATCTCTGTTATTTTAAGCAAGACATGCACATCTCAGTTTAAGGCTTGCATGAGTTTATGAGCACCTCTGTTGTCTCAGCTAAAAGGCAAATGGATAGAGAGCTTTTAAAAAAGTCAGAGGAGAACCCCGCTACCCTGGCCAGTATTTTCTCTCCAAAACCTGGAAATGACTGTAGCTTTGCATGAAGTGGAATGAATCCACCTCGAATAGCTTGTGTGTTTCACTAAATGTTTTGGGGGAGCAGGATACACACAGGTGGGGTGTTCCACAGCAGTCTGGGATCCAGAGAGCTCCTTTGACCTGTGTAGACACTTTGCTCCTTGAGGATGCTGTTTTTCCAAGAAAGTCCTCACGCCCCTCTCAACTATAGGTAACAAAGTTGAGCAACTGAGTCCTGAGTAATGTGCTCTAGGCATTCCAGCGTCAGCAGGGGAGTGGGACTAGATGATCTCTAGAGGTCCCTTCCAACTCTGAAAATTCTGTGATTCCGTGAACAGTTTTCATGGAAACTGTTGTCAGCCAGGCTCTGGGAGGTTTTTTGTAAAATGCTTTTAGTCCTTTCTTTTGGTTATCAGGAAATATAATTTTTTTAATGATACTGTGCTTGAGCTCAGGTGCTCACAGGCTGTGGGCCAGATGTTATTTCACACAGCGCTCCCGTGTGTGCGTGCCGCTTTTCTCAGGGCATTGCTTGTTACAGTCTTTCCATTATCAGCAGCTAGTTGCTTCTCTCCTTTCTGCTCCTGCCTTGTATCATCCATGGCAAAACCACTGAGCCTGTCTGCAGTTGCCTGTGGTCTAACACAACGTTACGAGGAGGGCTCGTCCCTCTCTACTTCCATCACTGCCCACTTACTACTGTCACAGACATTGTTTAAATAGGCAGCTTGTGTCCAGCGTGTGCCCACGTTTCTTCCTGGTTAAGCAGCACTATTTATTTAGAACAGAGGTTTCAAAGCTAGCTGGGGCCCACCATATACCGTAAGGTTTCTGTTCCCCTTATTTACATCTTTGTTGGCAGCCATTAACAAATCCCAGTGTTGCAGTAACTCTCTTCTGAAGAGTGCTGAGCTTCAAGTGGCGCTGTCAGCTACCACACAGCTGTTGTCTTTGGTTTAGCAGATCTTGTTTAGCAGATGTTGGCTTTGTCTTCATGTTTTCAGGTAGCTGTTGTTACATGACCTAGCACCATTGCCCAGTGAAGGCTGCTAATCAAAAGCAGACTGAAACAATACCTTTGCTCTTTCTTTGAGCAAACCAATTGACAAGGATTTGTGCGGACCCTGAGTTCAAGAGCTGCGGCTAAGTTGTGTGCTAAAGTCAGTGCTGAAAGGTGAGATTTCTTGGTCTTGCCCAGCAGACTGGCCTGTTCTCATCTGCAGAGCCTAAGGTCGTCTGCACAAGCAAATGCTGCGTTCTCTAGCCAAAAGCAAACAGCAGCTCTCTAGAGTTTTAGATCAGGAGCCCATATGGGCTCTATCATCAGTTTTTAGGCAAGGCAAAGATCTTGAGGAGAAATACATGGTTATTGCACAAGGAAAGGAGCTACAGTTCTTTGCCCAGTCCTCCCCAAAGCAGTCGGTGAATAAGGAGTGCAATTACAAACCTAAAAATGTGAGCAGTTTCTGTTCTGCTATCCCATTTCTGTTTTACTGCTGGGAAACCGCTGCTCAGAAGGTATCATTTCCAGGAGTGCCAGGGGACTGTAGCCTTATTTCTTGCATTAGAAGTGAGCATATGTCCAAGGTCCTCACCCCAAATATCACTCGCTTCCTGAACGCCTTTTCTTTCTCTGCACTGAGGAAATTATTATATTTTCTTAGTGTATCAGCTTAGATACAGCTAGAAATCTCCTCAACAAGACTATCCTCTGTAGTGAAAACACAAGCCGAGACACTTGTCCAGGTGCGAACCCAAGTCCTGCCAAGATGACAACCGAAGTCCACAGGAAAATGTGTTGGTGCTGAGGGGTGAATGTGCACAGTCTGAAGCACTGTTCTGCAAAGTCTCATCCTGTGCTGCTCTTCCCTCCAGGAAATGATAAGAACTTTTGAGGGCTTGATACATATGCCATTGACAGGCTATTACATGCCATCCAAAAGCTTGGTCAGTCCAGTTCTAGTCATAAAGCTTTCCTTGAGGAGGTGGTGGCAAAGATTTGGAGGTTCAGGGAGTTTTAAAAGCTGATAAGGACTGTTACAGTCACACCATCTGAATTCCAGTGTAATATAGGCCATTTAATTTCACTCCTTGGTCCCTAAATTTAAACGAGCAGCTTCTTACTGAAGAAGTCTTGGTATCTTCCGGAAAGACATCCAGCCCTGATGTGAAGACTCCAGGAGATGAAGAACGTACCACATCCCTTGATAACAGTTACCACCGTTCAGTTACTCTTACGCTTGAAAATTTTTGTGCCTGTGTCTATTAAACTAAAAAGCTTTTTCATATCTAATATCTTCTTCCACTCAGGTACTTACAGGCTGTGGTTAAACCACCTTTTACCTCTTCTATTGGTGTTTGCACTGTGTTACGCCCAGATGAGGAGGACTATTTCCATGCCATGATGCAGCCTTAGCAGTTTCCCTGAGACAACCCTATTTGTTATGCCTTTTTTGAAAGAAAGCATGGACACCAGGACAGAAATAGGTTTCCAGAAATGGCTTTAGGAAAAGATTAGTACAACCTGCTTCTCAATGTTGCCTTTCCCTGGAGAATCTGTTTTAGCCAGGGAAGTGCTGCAACATCTCAGTCAGGGAAGTTTTACTTAGTCCTTTAAAGGGTCCCTAAACACTTTGGGGAATTAAAAAAAAAAAAACCAAAAAAAAACCAACAACAACAAACAATGCTCCTGGCAAGTTCAGGGAAGTTCTGCTGAGCATCAAGAAACAAAATAGAAGTGCTGGCTAACGCCTCGTAGCTCATTTTCAATCTATCACAAAGGAGGAGGGCAAAGGGTTAGTGGGAACTGCTTGTAATTGCAGGTTTCAAAGGGTGCGATTACAATTTGTCTCTATTGTGAAAGCTCAAGTTTGGAAATAATTGCTTTGTTTAACTTCAGCTCTGTTCCTTTTGCACTGCATTTAAAAACACTCGAGAATATCTTTAGAGCTGCATATTCATTAGTAACTGGCAGAATGACCCCAGTAACGTAGGACTCAGCTCCTGAGCTGAAACTATTTTGTCTGAGTCAAATACAACCAAAAGCTTTACTGGTAGCATTGAAACCTGAAGTGTATAGACATCAGACAGCCCATCAACAGCAACACAGGGAAGCTAAGCAAAAGACAGAAATAGAATTAACAGCCCCAATGCAGTATTATGCCTGCTGAGCTCTCCTTTCACATTTGCCTGCTTTTAGGAAGGTGGAGGTTTTCGCTATAACAGTTACTGGTGGTTTCTGCAAGCATTGATTTGTTCTGATGAGTAGAAGAAACTTGCCATGTATCTTTTTGAGATACACCTGAGATATTTCCGGTAAAGGAAACAAGTAAAACTTCTGAAACCTCATTCTGGCTTAAAAAACCAGACAAGTTAATCTTGCTCTAAACCTCAGTTTGCATTCCCTTTCTGCTAGGACAATAAGGTAAACACATAATTTAGTGATTAATTTTGTTACTTTGGTTGCTGACTGAATATTCATCAGTGAATTTTGCTTTCTCCCTTCCCAATTTACCATTCTACTGTACTCAACAAAGCAGTTCACTCCACGTGAGGCATTCCTGTTCACAGGCCCAGCAGAACACCTGCATAGTACGAGCATACAGTCCATAAACACCCACTGTAACTAATTTAACTTAAACCTTCAACTTCCATTTGCTTGTTTGAAAAATAAAAATAGATAAATCACTGCCCTTCATTTCTAAAAGAGCCAGTGCAAATTATTCCCCTGCAGATGATCCAATACCCCAGCATGGGACACAGCCAAATTCTGCTCTCACAGAGATTTCTTTCATGCAGTTTTGTGCTGTACCTGCACCTACTTTATATGGTTCTTCTAGAAGCCTGGGATCTGTTTAAAATCTCAGTCGAAGCTACCATTAGGATTTGCAATTCCACTGCTAGCCGTTATTCCCTCCCTCTGTTTCTCATCACACACCTGGGAACCCAGATTTTATTGTCATGAGTCTACCGCAGGGCAGTGTGTCCTGACTCCTCAGTGCTTTGGCCCTTTACCCATCTGGCTGCCTTCAGTTCTGTGCGAGAGATATCACCTCGGGGCATAGCAGCCAGGTGCAAATGACTGCAGCCCTACCAGCTGGCTCAGTGGATTTATCTTGTTTTCTTTGCTGTTGGGCTTATTCCCATCACGGAGGACTCTTTGGTGCTGAGGCTACGGCACTTGCTTTTGCAAAGTTAAATCCCCTTCTCCAGCTGAGTGGCCAAGAGCAACAAAAGCCAGCAGCATCAAAACTGATTAAACACCTTTCTGTAGAATGAACTCTGGTTGCGTAGTAAAGGTGCAAAATTGAATGTTTAAGGCAGAGACTGAAGCCCAGCACCACTCTTGTGCTGCTGACAGGCCTTACGGCAGGATGACAGGCCTGCAAACAGCAAGCTGGGCTATAACCAGTGCGACGGGCTGCGCAGCGAAAGGTTTGTCGCTGGCACCTGGGGCCACGGCCGGCTTTCCTGCAATGTTAACCGCTCTGCAGTACAGTGCACCACACGCTTCGAAGGGCTCCTGCAAATATTCATGAAGGCTCAAGACACCTCTCGTTTCTCTCTGTTTTGCAGATGGGTAGGGTAGAATGGGACCTTTCAGGGACTCCCTCAGGGCTGCGCGGAGGCGTCGCAGCATGATCAAGATTCAAACACGTGCAATCATCGAGTCAGTCTGCAACTGTACTGCCCTGCTGGACCAGGGAACAGAACTAAGGAGTCTGGTTTTTCAGCCTCCGGCTTTTCAGGGCTGACTAGACACCCTTGCTTATAATCAAGGGCAATTTTAGTCAGTCAAAGTTGTAATTTATTACTTCTCTTCTGGAGCATTTTGCTTCTCAGGGTGGGGGTACTTATGAAGATTGTTTCATGCATGGTGATTGTATCATTCTGTGAAGCCAAACTGGAAGCATGTCCCTACTTTGCTTCTACTTCTATCATCCCTCTCAGGGAATCTTAAATATTTGATCTTGGTTGAGGTCAACATTTTTCTGCCTTCTCTTTTTGTGTTCGGACGGAAAATAAGGGCTTCTTTAGGAACTGTGCAAAGCAAGCATGTGCATTTTCAGCACCTAGGAATCACCAATCCCCCAGAGAGCTGCCTAACTAAACAAACTCGCTCACTCACCCAAGCTCCATGGCTGGGCTACTGTCACCCCGCTGTACCACCCCCAGCCAGTGTCTGCCGCATCGCAGAGCAGCTCGTTAGAGATGAAGAGAAGAGGCTTTGTGGCCTTTGATGTTCACACATCACAGCTGTCACTCTTAGACCACTTAATAATTATTTTTCCTTGTTGTGGATTAGGACTATGAGGGCAATGCAGTTTCTTTACATCTTTTCCTGTGAGTGGCCTGATTGCATTTGGGGGAATATGTATGGAAGTGGCTCTATTTAAAACATAGGTGCTGAAGACAACCAGAATTAAGTTGCTGGAGCAGGGAACGTACTTCCAATAGAGCACGTAGCCAAATGCTTGTGCTGCAAAGTCAACGTCACAGGAGTCAGGAGATCAAGCTACTACAGACTGTAGCTAACCCATTTCTCCTGTCTACTGAGTGTCTATCTGCTGTTTTGGTTGTTGCCTCTTCTCTGAGCTGCCACCACTCTGAATGTAATGAAATACCTTTTGAAAAATGAAGTTCTCACTATATAAAACTTTTAACAAAAACACATCCAGTCAACAGTCTCCCACATTCTCCCATTCCTTACCACAGACAGGCATTTAGAAAGGTTCTCTGAGCTGGGCAAGCAGAGTTGTTCAGAAGAGAATATTGTACTGCCCTCCTCTTTTGTCCCAGAAGCAATCCCTTAAGATTAAGCAGGAAAAAGAAAATACAGATTCTAATCTGTTTCACATAGTTGCTCTGTGAACTCTTTTACGGATTTGCCTTCAAGACAAAGAGCTGAAGCTGGAGAGGAAGGTGAGCAGATAGTGAATGCACACGCGCATGCGCACACACACACGCACAGTTTTCTTGTGAACATATCGGGATGTTCCAGGAAAATCCCAAACGCCTGTTCTGCAGCAACAGAGGCAAGTAACACACCTCATGGGCAGGCTGGCAACATCCAAGGTAATCCTGAAAGGGTCTGAATTGCTGTGGCTCTGTGGGATAAGCGTGAGTAGCAACCCATTTCAGCCTGGCTCTGCTCTCCACCTCACAAAGCCACAGTGCTCTGGGGCAATGCCAGTGCCAGCCAGGAGTATCACAGGCACGGAAGGTGACCCTGCTTGTCGTGCAGCATCTCATCGCTGGTAACATCTGTCTCGGTCACAAGGAGGAGCACTTGGCCTCACTTTAGCTAATGGAGGTGCTGCAGTACCCAGGGAAGTATATTAGTCAGTGACTTCCTTTCCAAGGTCTTGTTCTTGGTTTATTCACTGCTGGTAAGAAGCTTATTTCATCCGAACGCTTTGGGCTGGCCAGTTCACTTGCATGAACCAGTACCAAAAATAAAGGTTGCCGCCATGTACCTAAGAATAGCTATGTTGCTCTGAGGTATCTCCCAGCAGACTCTGGAAGAAAAGCGCAGATATCCTCAGGAAGCCCTAGCGAGCCAAAGAGGCCCTGGAAATACATCAAGCGAAACAACCTACAGAAGACATGAACGAAAACGAGGGAGCAAGCGAGGATGGAACATCAGAGCTTGGCCAGCAATGTTGAGGGGTAGTTAGATCTATCCAAGAGGGAGACAACCTTCATCCCCACCACATATAAACATATTTAATTTTGTTAGTAAAAGTCTGCTTTGTTTTGATTTGATCATAGGATATTTTCATCAAACAGGCCAAATTTGCAAAGGAGGGGGAAAAAAAAAATCACAATTTAAAATGTTAATTTTCATCTAAACGTTCCACAGGAACTAACATACATTTAGCAACCACTCCTAAAGGTTGCTGGAACCAATTCTGCCTGCCCAGAGTTACAGTAATATCTGGACTGAAAGGCTGGGGGTGGGTGGGGAGAAGAAACAGACAGTGCTTCTTGCCTACACTTTGAATTTTGGCTAAGAATATATCTGTTTTACTTACATGTGTTGTTCAACAGGCAATACCTCCCTTCGATGTATTGGATTTTTCCATAAGGCCCTCATGAGAGTATTTAGACACTGAAGAGCTCAGAACTGTTTTCTTTTCCCCTTTCCTGTCTCCCCCTGCACTGTTCTCTCTCTTCCAGCGTGTGTTCCATCAATGTACTGTTTTGATTAACTGGAGAAAAGGCCTGCAAATGTTATAATATTGTAACTAGCTCATGCTCTGTCTATACGTTTACATAAAGCTTATAGCAAGGGGATCTTCATGTCTAGTTGGGACCTTACATGAATAAGTAGTAAAGAGGGTTGTTCTCTCTTTTTGCCGTCTTTCATTGTTGCCCATGGTTTGCTACTTTTCTCTTATTCTCAGTTTTTTCCTTTCAAATCCAATATGCTTGTTCAAATGGGCTTGTCCAAACTGAGTTATAAAATCTTCAATTGCTTTAGGGTTCAAGAGTGTTTGTAGGCTATGAGCTGTGCAATATTTTATGCTCCATTTGCCAAGGGCTGCAAAACCGTGGCCCACCCTGTTAGGACTTATCTGTGTAGAACAGTTTCGCAAAATATTAAATTAATCCAATATTTATTTCCATGCCCCTATTGTTCTGCCCTCTTAAACCTCACATAGCAAGATGACTAACAAGAAATGTGTACTTTCTGCACTCTATTACAGCTATTTGGAAAAAAGATAGTAATGAAAAAACATTGCAGCCGTATCATAAGCCACAGGGAATTATATCCGAAACATGCAAAGTTGCATTGCAAAGTGAGCGGTCTATTGATCCTAAGTTTTTTCAATTCCTTTCAAGAAATCTCTCCTACTTTCTTCCTGTTACTATAGCTGTACCTTTCAGTTTATTATTACAGATCTTAACCCTATTATAGGGCGCTTTCTGCCAACCATTCCAGTTCCTCATATACCAAAGGAGTCACTTCCTGTATGTGACCGGCTTGGACAAATTCAGGGAAATTCATTCAAAACATCTGCAGTTTTCTTTGTGATGCCTGAAGTACACAGTCCTGCTCCAGCTCCAGGAAAGTTTATGGCTACCAGTGCTGAATTTTTCCAGTGCTGCATCTCACCATTACATTGTGAGGTCAGCTTAGTGGCTTTGGAGGACTCAGCCCGAGATGCTTGGAGTAGGGGTGGAGTGGGGTTTTTTTGTTTTTTCTGTTCTTCAGCCACTGCACAGCTGTATGTGCCCACCAGTGGCAGGTTCCGCAGACACAAAGAATGGAAAAGCCATTTAAAACCTCCTCTGCTAAAGGCAAAACCTGCCGTTGCAGCAGGTCAACCATGTAGGTGTCATGGTCTACATGCCTAGGAGAAATACGCACTGCTTTTGCCTACATGCCTCTTATACAGGGGTCAAGTAGAGCATTTTAATCTCTGAGACTGATTAATCTATCAAAAACCTCTCTGAAAATATGCTAATGAGAGAAAATCCAAGGAGCAAGTAAACAGCAGAATGGCATTGAGACAGGTGCAAAACCAGTAACTGCTTTTTGACATACTAATCAAATTATGAGCCATGAGTTTCTGTTTGAACTAAGCAAAATAAATACTCTTAACCCAGAAACACTTAGGGGAAAAAATGCCAAGAGACTCATAAAACCATCACTGCAGTATTTGCATTGATAATTTTAACTGGTACTTTGCAGTGTGGCATTTCATTCATGTGCTCAAGGCAAAAAATCTATCCCCAAGTCAAAAAACATTAAAGTAAAAAATGTATTTCAATAAAACCAGATATAAAAACAAGAAATAACTGTAAATGGAATTGAAAGCAAACTGCATAAAGCTCCAGAGTGAGCCTTTCCTTTCCATTCCAGAAACTTTACCTCCTGCAGCTGCAATGTGATCAGTATTCATACCTACTTTCCGAAGAATTTACTGCTTATGGTAATAGTCAGTGGTCCTTCAATCACAGGCATTTGTCTGTTCATTTCCATATCTCCTAAAAATTAGCCAAGAGCAGGTATTAAGCCTTCCTCTTCTCACCCTCTGACCTACCAATGCTGGAATGAACAGACCGACAATTTCTAGATTGCCTAAGTGATGAAATGTGGGAAGTGGTATCAGAGGAGCAGAACAGGTTAGAGAGAAAAAACCCTCACTGAAGACAGAAAATGTGAAATGATTTGCATTCCAGCAATGAGTTTTCTCCCCACAGACACAAATGGTGGAGTTCACATGACTGCAAAAACACTACTACCATGTAAATTTGGCTCTGCTATGAAAAATGTGAAGTGACTTTCCAATGCGAATTCACAGTATTGCCAAGGGGCAAAGTGCTCTCTTTCAAAGCTTTGAAAAAGGCAAAAAGAAAATGGTAAATTTCACCCAGAATCAAATACACAAACAAAAATATTTACCTATGTGACTGGTGGAGCTGGCAGACTCGGGTAGTTTCATACACTGTACATCAGTGTTAACTATGCCACTGCTCCATGCTTTGTAAGCTGGGGGGCACAGGGACTGAGCTTCACCAGGATAAGATTCCCCAGTTTTCAGCCAGTGGCACAGAAAACTACTTTTCTGTCCTGCAGGACCAAGCAACTACCAGAGCAGGACAAGAATACCATCTAGTCCAATAGTCCATCTCCAGCAGCAGCAGCCAGGACCAGCTGCTTTAGAGGAAGGTGCTTAACCATTTGCAAAAGGCAATTGTGGATGGTTTTCCCGAGACAAACATTTCCTCCCTGGAGTCAGTGCCAAACCTGACAGAGGTGTGAACACGCAGAGCTGCACATTTGTCTAAACTATCTGATCCAGCTTCACTACCCCTTCCCGGCCTCTTTAAGCTGCGAACAGATTAGAGCTTGGCTTTATCCATCCAAATGGAAATCAATCTAGCATAGAGAAGTCTGCAGCTGCTGTAAGGTCATTGAATTTAGCTGCTTCCTTAGCTCTCACATCCTTGACTCTGCGTAGTGCAGCGTTTCTCCTGCACTCTGACTCTTCTCTGGGACAGTGGGGTGCCTTGCAGCTGAATATCGCCTGAAGCTGCCCCTGGCTGTCCCTCATGTGAGATGAGGAGCAGGTGGGGAGAAAGAACAGGGAGTTGCACTAGCTCCCTCTTCACTGCACTGCTGGGACCTCAGCTGCAATGAGGAGTGTTCTCTTGGATGTGACTAATCGTACCAGGCTACGCAGTACCCAGGTGCTAGCAAGGTACCTACTGACGGGAGACTCTCTTATGAGAAGATGATTCCTATCTGTTCGCGTAAGCTCAATAATCCAGCCTCTTCCATTGCTAGTTCCCTCCATACTGCAGTTTTGCTTTTGCTATTGAAAGACACTTTTCCAACACCCGTTACATCAATGACTGAATAGTTCCCTTATTTTCTACAATTGAATATAAACTATTTCCAAATAAAGACGGCGCATATTCAGCATTAATATGAATGATTGCTTAGCTGGAAAGGGAGATGTGAGCGGAATGGCAGTGGAGGAGAGAGAGCAGTAAATGGGTATCTCACACAGGGAGAAAACAGCTCTGATTTCTATTATCTCAGTAATAAATGGCTGTTTGACATTCTTCAGTGTTACTATATATGGTTTGATATTACAATACACGCTGTATAACTCAGTTACTTGATGCAAGAGGCTGTGGCATCCTTCCAAAATCTAATATATGTGAAAGAGTAATTTCTGCAAGGAACTCATCTCTGTCGCTGTCACAGATTTGCTGAAGAAACGGATTGGCAACCAGTTATCTAGGGGGGATTTTTAAAAGAGTACACATTTAATATTTTATCATTTTACATGGATCAAATAGAATGCTACCTATAAAGTCACTGCTGTTGTTAGCCTGTGAAAATGAGCAAAATTTACTGGAAGAGTATGTTAGATCCTGAATTAAAAGAAGTGGATGCTTTACTGGGAAAGAATTGCCTTTCAAGTTGACTCTTTATTTTACTTTCCTTCTTTTCCATCTAAAGGTGTAGTAAAAACCAGAAATGAGAGGCAAGGTTGAAATGCACTCTCTTAGCAGATGCATGGGAGACCATGTATTTCTGGATAAAATGCTGTGCCTTGCATTGGATATGACATTTAAAAGCTATAGAAGACCCTGTGCAAAAGATAGGTAAGGGATGGAAATCTTCTGTAATTACTAAGTATGAGGGGTTTTATAAACGACCTGTTGCAATCTTCAGTGTTTGGTTCTAGGAGGGACGCTGTGGGGGTAGTCCCCTTGGACTGATGCTCAGCCACATCTGTAGTCTGTTGTCATCCTCATCTTACCTGCAGATAAATACTCTGTGCTATCATCCCAGTCACTGATAAAAATGTTGAACAACGTGGGCCCTAATACAGATTCCCAGACATTGGTCATTGATCATTACCCTTTAAGCTTGGTGAGCCAGCCCACTTTTGACCCACCTAATAGCCTATTCATGAGGTCCATCCTTATAGAATCACAGAATCATTTAGGTTGGAAAAGACCTTTAAGATCATCCAGTCCAACCACTGACCCTACTCTACCAGGTCTGCCACTAAACCATGTCTCTAAGCACCGCTTCTACATGACTTTTGAACACATCTAGGGATGGTCACTCAACCACCTCCCTGGGCAGCCTGTGCCAATGTTTGATAACTCTTTCTGGGAAAAATTTTTTCCTAATGTCCAGCCTAAACCTCCCTTGGTGCAGCTTGAACCCGTTTCCTCTTGTCCTATCGCTCGTTACTTGAGAGAAGAGACCAGCTCCCATGTCACTACAGCCTCCTTTCAGGTAGTTGTAGAGAGCAGTAAGGTCTCCCCTCAGCCTTCTCTTCTCCAGACTAAACAANAAAACTGAGCCCTTAGGAACACCACTCGAGACCTGCCGCCAGCTGGATTTAACGACATTCACCACAACTCTCTGGGCTTGGCTGTCCAGCCAGTTTTTAATCCAGCGAAGAGTACACCTGTCTAAGCCACGGGCTGCCAGCTTCTCTAGCAGAATGCTGTGGGAGACTGTCAAAGGCCTTACTAAAGTCCAAGTAGACAACATCCACAGCCTTTCCTTCATCCACCAGGTGGGTCACCTGGTCGTAAAAGGAGATCAGGTTGGTCAAGCAGGGATCTGCCTTTCATGAACCCATGCTGGCTGGGCCTGATCCCCTGCTTGTCCTTCACATGCCATGTGGGTGCGCTCAGGCTGAACCGTTCTGTGATTTTTCCTGGCACTAAGGTCAGGCTGACAGGCCTGTGGTTGCCTGGATCCTCCTTCCGGTTCTTCTTGTAGATGGGTGTCACACTGGCAAGCCTCCTTAGCTTCTAAATACAAATGCTGCAGGAGACAGTGTAAAAAGCCTTGCTAAATAGAATCTTCTTCTCTAGCCTTACTGGCATGCTGGTCACTTTTCTCAGCACCCTCCCACCCAGCCCGACGAATTTGAATACATCCAGTTTCTCTAAATAGTTCCTAGCTCGTTACTCCCTCACATTAGAGGAGATAAAATCAGGCTGGGTGTTTCCTCCCCAGCTAGCATGACTTATGGGCCCAGGCAGCAGAGTCCACGGTCTGATCGTGCTTGGGCAAATGTTTGAGCTGGACTGAGGACCCCAGGTTCAGGTCACAAAGCCATTCTAGGTATGCTTCGTAGAGGAATTGTCGTCTTCCTGTCTTCCCCACACCATTCTATATTTAACTTCCCAAGGCTCATTAACCACAAACCTGTACCTTGTTACCACATCAATTCACTGGAGTTATTTTTCGGCTGCAGTTATGCTTCAATTTGGAGTATTAATTTCCTTTAACACTTGCCCTATTAATCACTTTAACAATCAAATTAAGACAATTATTTTAATGAGTTAATGGATTATACAGAGCAGATGATACACATTTATAACCACTTATGCCAGAGCACTTTTATAAAAGTCAGCCTCGTCAATAATATATTAGGCCATAAATGTACTCCTATAGGGTGGGGGAAGGGATGGCAAAGTGTTTGGTTTGACTGATTTAAATACGTCTACCTCATCTCTGTGTGAGCTTTTATGTGCCCTGGGCCTATTAAAATCAAGTGCCAGTCATTGAAAGGAAGAGCTGTTGTTTTTTTCTGGGATATTCATGCTAGATGGCAGGGTATTCTCTTTTAGGTTGCCTCTAATCTGGCTGCTCTGGATATGTCATCAAAATGAAGCTTTTTTACCATATTTTTCACACGTTTTCTTAAGTAGATGCTGCATTACAAAATTCCACCATCTCTCCTTTGGTTCATAGCTCTCTGCTCCTCATGTGGAAATTTTGGGCTGAGGAAGTGGGGAATTATTCAAGTATTGAGTCCTGACACCTTTCATATTTCTCTGATTAAAAGATTTCTTGTGGGAGGTTTACAAGAGATGGAAAGACATCAAGTTTAAGAGTAGAGGCACCAAACTCAACGTGTGCAAGAATATATGGACATGCTTTCATCCCATAAGTCAGGGCAGGTTTGTATAGGCTAAGTTTTTGTCGTTGATGCTCATAAGGAGTTGAAGAGCTTTAGGCAAAAATGTTCTTGCCGTGATCAATAGAAGACATACTTTTTAAAGGCTTCAGTAGCAGTTGAGCATCTGAGAATGAAAAGAACAGGGGAAAATCATCCACTTTGAGGCACTCTAGTTCCCTGCCTCTCTCAAGCAGAAATTAATAATGACCTCTCTCATCTTACTGTTCCCAAAGCTGGGACTGAGTGCAGAACACCAGCACCTATCATTGGAGCTGAAACACAGTGAGGGAACTCAAACTGAAGTACTTTATTTCCTTTGCACCACTTTCTGGGCCCGAGTCTTCTACCCACATGCAGCAGGTGCCTGATTAAGTCTAACAGAAAATGTGCTCTTTTGTGTTGTGCACATTTGCCTGGGGAGCCCTGCACCACCTAAGAAAGTGGTGTCTTCATCAGAATAAGCCCTCAGCAGCCCTCACCTGGCTGAACTAGGAAAGCACTTGTATCGGGATTTCCAGACTCGTGACACTCAAGATAGAAAGCAACTGTTTAAAATGTCTTTCTAATGGCAGAGATATATCAACAAGGCTTCGCTTTCTGCAACTGAATCCCATGATTGATCATACAATTTCATTGCGCAAAAATCCATCTATATTCCTGAAGCAGTTTCTGCTAAGATAATACTTCAGTTATGTGGCCATCTATACTAATAAACTCCGGGGCTTACAGATCTATTGGAATCTTTACAAGGGATATGCCACAATGCTGTTGAGATAAATGACATCTTTCCAGTTTAAAGCATTGATTTCCAGAATCAAGGTATGTGCTTGTGGGTGCGATAGGAATATACATCAGAAAGACTAAATCAAAATGGTCAGGATGAGTTGGGAGGAGCCGAAATACAGGTTATTGTGACCATCGTTAGAGAGACTGGGTTTTGTCATGATGGTTGTATTTAGGGCATACGTATGGAAGATTCACTCGACTGTGCTTTAGAGAGAAATAGTAGGTAATAGGAAACTGCCTGATTATGCACACTTGGTGCGTAAGGACCCTGGGACACATCCCTAGCTGATTGTTGCCAGCCTGAGAAACGTTGAAGAAATGTGTTTAGAAGAACCTGAGCTAAGGAAGAGACTTTGGCTGTGCCTATATTAGCAAGTAGCGCAGCCCAATAGCAAAGGATCTACAGCATGAAACAACTGGTGGTGAGGACCCAATATCCATATTACAAGTTTGATGGCTTTTCTGCAGGCCAGCTCTAGTACGGTCACATTAGCTGAATGCTCAGTAGGCACTGCCACACATCATGGGAGTCCCCAGAGCACATTTTCCCATCCAGTTTCTTCCGAAAGGAGTCCAGGTTGCACGCCCCATGACAATGAGGTCGTGTGCTTCGGAAGTGTATTGCTGATCTGAACTAAGATGCTAACTGAAATGCGCCTTCTGTTTGAGGGATGGAGAAAGAGAATTAAGTACTCACCCTTTTATGAAATGCCAAGGATTTTAAAGGTAGTGGCTTTGTGAGACAAGCTGTAATCTTTTATTACTTCTGCTTAACGAGTGGAGTCTGAGCAGCAGAACCCATCCCTACCTGAGTAAAGCATTTAGCAAGCAAGAGATGCCCATTGCCTTCCTAACACACAGTGGTGGGATCAGTAAAGATGCATTCCCTTACAATATTTTTATGCCCTTGGTGAAAGGTACATTAGAAATACATAACAAACTCACAACCCACTAATCTACATGCAAAAGCAAACTTGCACATGTAAAGTATTTATTATTTGCCAACAATACATCTTTCCTGTTAATATCAGCAAGAGTAAGTGATGTTAGTCTCTTTCTGGTTTGCTGGACAGTTAGGGAGTTAATGGGGTGAGGCAAGCAAATAGTCCATGAATCTTTCTTTTAAATAACAGAAAAAGGCAGCATTGGTCTCGTGACGTTTACTACTCTTCCAGCACATCAGAGATAACGCAGCAGTTACTCCCATAAGCTGACCAAGAAGCCATCTCCAAAGCTGGGAAGGGAAGGCACTGCTGCTATGTTTCTGAAAAGCGGAATCTGCTTCTAGCTCCTGCATGGCCCTGTGTTAATTTGCCCACTTTTCACTTCCCTCCCTGTGAGAAGTGACGATATGCCCACCGTGGGCCATAAGGACGACCTCAGCCTGTGCAGCCTCGCCGCTAATGGCACTGTGCTCTGCCCGTGGACGTCTCTGTCACAGGTGCGCTCTGGATGCTGTGAGCAGCCTGGCCCTTCACCTTGCCTTTGGACAGGGCAGGTCAGGTGTGTGCCTTTCTAGACAGGATTTGGGTCCGTTAGAGTTTTATTAGCCTTCATTTTAAATTAATACCAGGGAGATATTATGTCCTAGATTTTAGGGGTCAGCTTATGAGTGCAGAAGTTCTAAGCCCTTAAGGTAGTTCATTAAATATCTTGCTCCAAGACAATGATCCTTTTCAGGTTGAGGACTGGGAAGTATACCTTTCAAAGCTACCATATTCAACACATAATTTAAGTTCTAATATAAAACCATAATATGCCTATATTCAGATACGTTTTATTTTCTGGTTTGGTCTTTCATATCTATTACTGTTTCAAATCCTTTAGAGTAACTTTCTAATAGCAAAATCATTTTTCTCTAAGCAAAATTTCATTATCACAGAATTCTCATTAAAAAGGTGTCTGATGAGAATGAGTAAAGTGCAAATCATTACTGTAGTAGTTTTCTTCCAGACTGGTTTGCGCTCCAAAGAGACAGCCAGCACCTGTACTGGTACAATAAATAGAGACTGGCACCTAATAGAATATTTTGGGTATCTAATTTATAGGTTCCTTCTTCATGTCATGTACTTTCCTATCACAGGAACAGAGAACCAGAAGGGGCCTTTTATTCCATCAAGTCCAGTCCTCTGCTAAATCTAAACATCCCTTTTCTCAAATGGAAACACTGGCAATTCCCACAGAGTCTTCCACCTGTCAATTTTGATGTTAAGATTGTACTTTAGGGCGTTCAGGGTGCACAGGTACTACTTAGGTGAACCTCCTTGCCCCTCCCAGCTGTAGATATCAATAGCATTTTCCTGCTAGATGGAAGTTCTGTGGCAACCAGGAATACAGATACCTGACCAGTCCCCCACTAGCAGCACTATTAAAAAAAACAAGAAAACAAATCCTAGAAGTTCTCGAAAGGAGAAACATTAACCTGGTAAACAGAACAGTGTGCAAGATAGAGGATGTGATTATATTTTAAAATGGAGACTCAAAGTCTACGGTTACAAACCATACATCTATTACTATCTGCAAATCTAAAAGAACAATCTAAAGGTGGTTTTTCTGCAGTGCTAGTGTTAAATGTAGCACAGAAATGTATTTTTAAAATTTGATGAAATTAAGATCTTGGGGTACATATATTTGACCTCTAAATTGGGCAACATGTCACTTTGACACAGGGCTGTTGTGAGTGTAATTCACTGCAGACACTCATTCATTCTGTGGTGGAGGCCATGTCAGCATTAAAAATTTGGGCACAGGACCAAATTAAAATGAGATGGGCAAAGCTCTGCTCTAAGAATCCAGAAATGCTATTAGAAAGCTAAGTGCATTAAACGCTCGGCTTTTCACTTTCTATCCCAAATGCTTCCTTATTTCCTACCATGCACATCTGCTCAGAGACACTATTTCCATTATTTATATATGTTTTATTTTTATTGACACTTGTGCAGAGCTCCTTGCTGAAATAAAGAAGATAATAAAAAATTATTGCCATGTTTATCACAGGTGTAAGTGTAAAACCCCAGTCATGACTTACTTCTCACTACCCACGAAAGTCAAGCTGAGGCTTTCTCATTCTCTGAGCTTATTTGCATGGTGTTGGAACTTCCTCGTCAATGAGATTTTCTTCAATTCTCTCTAGGGCCAAGATGAGGTCACAATAATTCCTCCTGCCTTTTAATCTCAGCATTGTCTTGCTGGTGTGAAGCAGGCAAAGGCAAATTTTATGGTCTCATGATTTTACTTTACTTAAAAGACAGTCTTTGCCATGTCTTCCAGACTACCACAAATTCTTATTACTAAAATGCTAATGGAGTAATACAATGAAAAGTGATCTGAATTTGAGGACTTGATGTAGCATCTGTGGACCACAGCTCAGGAGCCATTCAGCTACGCAGTCCAGACACAATATCATCCTTGTTTCAGCGCCCTTAATTTGGCTCCCTGCTAAATGGTGCCTCTAAGACCAGCAGTGATATTTCTTCACAAAGGGCTCATAATCATGTACTACTCCTGTCCTAAAGGGAACAATGTCCACAGTCAACACAGCCATTCCCCACACCATGGAAACAGTGAAAAGGAGAAATACACCTTAGGAGAAAGGATGTTTTGGTGGGTTACGCTGTCACTTATGAGCCAGGGAAAGAAATGGCTTGGAGACCTTGCTCTTCATACCAGCTTGAAGGAGGTTGAGTGAGTGAGGACTCAAGATGGTGAGGCTCTAGGACAATAATGGGGCAGTGCTACAAACATTAACTGTTTTCAATTTATGTTATGGACAGTTAAAGTTGACTTGAGGTAGGTGGCAACAAATGAAGGGACAATATATGAAAAATCAAAAACATTATCCAGGGTGTGAAACTGGTGTCAAAGAGCAGGAGCAGACCACAGAGAAAGGAAAACGTTGGTCCCAAGGTTGGCCTAGATGAGCAGGATGACCACTTTCCAAGGAAGCAAAGTCCCTCACCCAACATTTGACATAAGCGGCATTTCCTTGTCAATGAAATTCATTCATGAAGAGTTTGCTCTTCAGAAATCCTCACCATCAGAAATCCTTAAATATAAGCCATCTTACTGAAATAAATTATTAGCAAACTCTCTCTTGCTCCCCCACTACAAGCACTCTATTAAGCAAACGAAATAGAGGCCTTCAGGCTCTCTCCGCTTTTATTCTTCCTTGTGATTAACTGCATAATAAAAAAGATATCAAGTGGGTATAAATTTTATACAGGCCCATCTAAATGGCAAACCATTATAACTACAACAATAAACAAGGGCCATATTTTTGTGGAGGGTTTAAATGTAGCATGTGTATGCACTGTGACTATTGCAGCTCCACTGTTTGCTCCCAAGCCAACAAACTGCCAGGAGAACTGGACACCCCCAGCTCCCAGCTTGTACGCGTACACTAATGCTGGCAGCTCCCTACACAGGAGTCAGTCCCTCTTGCTTTTCATGTGCAGGCTTCAGCATTCTCAGGGATCAAAAATTAAAAGCAGCACTATAAACAAAGCTTCAGCCAGGGAATTTTATTCCTAGGTCTCGCTGCAAAACAGGGATGTTTTTTATTACTGGTATCACTTCTGCTCCTAAGATCTGGTTCAATTTCTCTAGAAATGAGGAGAATTCAGCAAACTGAAGAACATTAGCAAGGCTTAATACTCTAACAATTCCAGCAGTACAGAGAGCTACTTAAAAAATCCTGATAAATGTAGGTACAGAGGATTCCATGTGTCTGAAGTCCAAAGGTTAAAGCAGGCATCTGTCACAATGTGTCTGCCAGCAAACACATTTGTGTTTAAAAAAAAAAAACACCAATAGCATCCTGGAGACGTGTATTTATAAGGGCACACCGCAGTCCATTTTGTCTTATTCACACAAGAACTCTAACCTGCCCAGTGACTGAGAACTCTTAATACAATAGAATGGACTCTGTTCACAAGGGTTACATTTACCATGGCCAATATTACGGAAATTCATTGAGTTTTTCGCTTTGTCTATAAAACATTTATTTCATAAAATTATTAATAAATCATTATCAGATTCAAAATAGGTAAGACTGAATCCTTTCTAAATGCAGACCTCATAGCAATTTTGCAGCAACTGATTGAATCCAGTAATAAATTTTGGAGGGGGAAGTCACTGACCTTTAGAATAAAATCCAGCACCTCTACATCTCTTGAATTCCATTCCGCAGTTGTCTGCAGCAGGTGGCCTAAGGCTACTGTCTAAGAGCTGCTGACCATGGAAGATTTTGCTGTCAAGCCCATGTGCATCAACACTCCTGGTTGTATCTCACAGTCAAGACAACAAAGCTACTCTAGCCAGTACATTAAATGCTGGATTCTTTCTCTCATCTCTTTCGCTAAAGCTTGTCTTTCCTTTTATGCTGTTGAAGCTACAAATCAATTGCAGAAATAACGCCTCTGCCTATGCATTGGCTTATGGAAAGTTAGTAGAATGGAAAAGTTTTATTGAGCTGATGAGCAACATGCATCTGTCCCTACTGCATACAAAGATTAGCATGCAGGAAATAATACTGGAAATAAGGACACATTTATCCAGAATTTCTCCTTCAAAATAGAAGCAACTTTTCCTATTATTCCTGCTGTTATTATAGTCTGTATGCATGCTGCTGACCCATGGTAACCATTTCATAAAAATAAACTTGCGGTCTGAAAATATGCCAAGTCACCTTCTCGCTCTGCTTCAGTGAAGACCTTGGCTGTTATGCTTGGAGACACATGTATAGATCACTCATTGTAATTTCATTAAGGCTGCAGAATCTTGTTATCAATTCCTCATTTAGTGCAATTTACAGAAAAACATCAGTTAGGCTAAAATCAAGGGAAGAACTTTTTTCTCTGTTCTTTTTATTGGTAACTTTCCAATTAGAGTTCACAGTTCAACTCAAGCTGTTTGACTGAGTGCTTGTTCATCTGTAACAGATCAGTCTGTTGATGAGCGTATCCCCACTGGGGAAAGAGCTTCCCAGAAAGGCACTGCTGGAGACAGTCATTCATAGAAATGACTCAAAAAGGTCATTTTGGCTAAATACCATGTCATAAACTAAAACTGTAATCATCCCACACTACTCCTATATATGGTCTTAGAGACCCAGCCTCCATGAAGCAAGGAGGGGTCTTTCCCATTCTTTTATGGGCTCAGCCTGAGGCTCTTAATACAGAGTTTAGCAGCTAATAGCTTTTCAGGGAATCTTACGATAGCTCAGATCCTCTTGGAAAAGGCCTACCTGTGAATATAGGCAGAGGTTACTTTTATACTAGAGGTGTAGGAGAGAGGAAAAGAAGAAAAAACAAACATAGCAAGTTAGGCTTATTAACATTCTCGCCTCTTACAGCATTTACAGGAGATAGTCTACAGTCCGCTAAGACAAATGTTTTTGGTCTAAAGAATAAAGCATAGCTTTTCTTTAGTATGCTGCTAGTTCCTGATATTTCATATGTGGTTCACAGGAAACTCAGCTTATCTTCATACACCTCCTGCAGTCTGCAGATTATTTGTCCTACTGATTTGACCTAGGTTGAAGCTCAGGCATGTAAAAAGTAAATTTCTTCCAAAGCCAGAATCAAAAATGGGCTGAACATAGGAGCCCATGAATCTGAGGCAGATAACTTTCTCTTTTGAAAAGCCAGACCACTTGAAACTCTGGTTATCGTCCCTTGAAGAACTGTGGATGGTTTCTATGTTTAGCAACAGAGGAAATGAGGCATCTAGCTGTAGATTAAGTCTAGAAAACCGTGGCTCGCATTCAGCAGCTTAGGGAGGCAAGGAGTACAGTTGAAAGAGCCTTGGCTAGAAGCCAAAAGAATCAGCTTAGATTCCCCAGATAAGGCATTTCTTTCTTTCTTTCTGGACAACTTCTAGATTTAGATGCTAACAGATAGGCTAACAGCGACTGCAGTTCCTCCATACCACATTACACATTCATGTCACATTTTTTATTTTTGTCCTTTTCATTTTTTCCGATTGTATTGATTCTTCTCTGTGAGGAAGGGAGTGCTGAGTTCAGTGGTGGGTTGTTCAGCTGAGTGTTTCCAGAGAGGAGACAGCATCTTGGAAATCTGAAGGAAGGAAAGTGCTCATAAATGCAGGCTGCACTGTCACTTGACATTGTACAAATGTATGTATGTAACATGTTTTTACCTTTTTTCTCCACTACTGTAAAAAGGTGAGTTAAGTCAAGCAGAGAGAAATAATAGGAACTGTGAGCTTTGGGCATGGTTCCCCTGATTTTACTGCTCTGAGTTTAAATCCACAAAGCATTTATTGCGAGCACTCAAATACCTTTAAATACCTGCACCCTGATCCTCCAGGGCGAGTTCACCATCATCCTGCAGTTCCTGCAGGTTTTCTTGAGGACTGGGAGCTAAAGATAGTGTCCGATGTGAATATACTCCCCAAACCTTGTATGAGTGTCAGAGAAGATGCAAGAAGCAGGACCACTCCTGATACTCTGCATATCTTTGCAGTAGGTAGGATACAGTCAAAGCCTCAAGCTGATTCTCCATGGCCAGCCTCTCTGCAATTACTGTGTTGCTTAACTCCAACGTTTTCATGACCTCGTACTCACTCAGCCCTGATGTCAGGCTTACAAGACTGGTGTTAGGTGCTAGCTAGAAAGCAATGTACATCCTGCATACTCCTAGACAGCGAAGTTATTTTGACCAAGGAGCTTCTTTTTCTTCTCCATGACTGTATTTGTTCATCTGTAAGATGACAACATCATTAATGCACTTTGCAAAGCACTGAAGATGTCCCGGTGAAACATGCTCTAATAGAGTCAGGTATTAATACAGAACTGAAATACAACTACCAGATCATGCTTGCGTTAGGAGTCAGTTGTTAAGTTTGGGCTGTGAATCCTCCTTTTCAGATAACTTAGATTTCATCTATTTCTAGCAAAATTACTGAAGAGCTACTCCAGAAAAGCACAGTCTGACTAAGCAAATCTTCTCCCTAATGTGATGGTGGCATCCACAATAAATTTGAAAAAAAAATTAAAATCACAAGCAAGGCAAACTCCAGGGTCTCCACAAAAGCTGTTTTCTAATAAAACATTATCCCCTCAGGAAATTAATTTGTATGCTTAATTGGTTCAGAGAAATAATCTTCAGCATGATCCCTGAAGGACTTTGCCATAATCTTCTTTTATTATCCCATGCTTGCTGATAAGGCCTGGAGCATTTCCTGCTCACTTTTGGGATCAATATATGGCAGCTTTCGTGTTTCCTTTGGATCAAATTGCCACAGAGTCGAAGGTGAGGTGTTGGTGAGAGATGTTTGTTTCAGCTAACTCAGCAGAAACATGGCAAGGAGGAACGTGTGGTCAGATCAGAGAGTCTAAAGGAGCCTTGGCTCCATTTTTGCTACTGACAGATTAAGTAATCATAGACAAGTCACTCTCTTCCTGTTTCCACATTTGCTAAAAAAAGAGTAATAATTCTGGATGCAACTTGCTGCTTTGTAGAGAGGCTAGCAGAAAACTGAAGACCCATTTAAGGTCTCACATAAATTTGTGTACTGTCTCCTTGTCTCAAAGACAATTTCATCTGCTGAGTCCACTTCCCCGGGATGTTGTGAGATGGGGGATTAGCTGTCACGTGGCACCTGCGCTGTTTACCTGAACGTAAACTATTGCACCAGTTCAGCTGAACAAGCTGAAGTTGTGCACAGCATTGTTGTTGGTTTAAACTTGGCTTACGTTGTTTCCCCAAACAAGGCCACAATCAAACCTCTTCAGCGAGATCCGTCTCTGCCAGGGAGCGTGTTGCCACAGCAGACACCCCATACCAACCCTGTACCAGAGGTGAAGCCCGGCGGATCTGCAGGCAAAGTGGTCTATGCGCGCACTCTCTAACCTGCTTCAGAAGAAATCAGCTGTGTGAGCTCAGGTCATCACTTTAATCAGTTTAAGCCCCACCAGCTGATTTTGCCTGCAGCGGTGTAGGCAGAGTTACATAAACTGCCCAGCTGGCAGACCGATGGGCCGCTACCTCCGGCGGAGCACTACGGAAAAAACGCAGGGGCAATGAAGTTTTGCAACTGGCAAAAAGGTTTCCAGAGTGAGTAGCTGTCTAACAGTATTTGCTGTTGTTTTAAACTTTGTTTGAAAGCAGATTACATTGCATTTGTATGAATAAGCTGAAATGATATTAAATGACTTTAAATCTCTAGAGAATTTTCGTATGTGCATAGTTGTTCCAATTTGACTAGATAGCAAAAATACCCAGATAAATAAACCACATTTGCATGTAATCCAGATCTTGATTTTTCTTTGGGAAGTGCTTTGAGGTCTGCTTTAAGAAGCTCCAGAAACGTAAAGCATTTCTCAGATGTACAAACTATTTTTATTTTATTGAGGTTCATAATTGAATTTATTTATTTTGCAATATCACATTACTCAGCAGTTGATAATAAAAAGGTTAAAGCAGGTAATAAAAACCCTAAATTCTCCAAAGAGGGTTGAAATTCAGAAAGTCTGTAACAGGAGTGGACCGGCATTGTCAAATCCAACTTTCAACATGTTTCTTTCTCTGAATGATGATATGGAAATTAAAAGGTTACTCATGCTCTGTTGTAACTAAACCGATAACCTTCACACCCGATGCATAGCCCACTGGTTACCTCATACATTGCCAAAAAGGCTTCTCTAGTAATGTGACAGAAATTGGGTTTTGTCGTTTGTGTACATAAACGGGGCTTAGTTTACTTTCTGATGTTCAATAAAGATCAGCTATGGAGAACATTAAGTGTGACTTCAAGGAAATTCATCTCGGAACGTATTGTATACTATAGCTTTGTATTTACTGAGTAACACTTATTTTCTGGAATAAGCGCAGCAAATTCATTTCCAGTTGTTTTTGTTATTGCACTGGTACCTGGAGGCATGAGCTAGGGGTTAAGGCCTCATTGTGCAAGGTGCTGTTCAAACGTATATAATAAGTAGGTAATAAACAGAGGGCAATTCTGTTATCAGCCAGCCAAAGACATTTAAAAACATAAGTAGTGCCATGCATCTACTTTTACTTGGAGCTGATGAAAATTTGGAATTCCCACTGACAAAAAAAAAATTCATCAAAATCTTTTAAATGTCTTTAAAAAAAAAGAGAATATTATGCCAAAACAGGAAAACCTTTCTTCTGCAAGTATTTTGGACCTGCTGCGCTTGTAATTCTGTAGCTGCCAACAGTGCGAGGCAGTAGGTGCTTGCAAACCCCACCCTCTGGTTTCACAGAGCTTTGCTCATAATTTTCCATACAATAAAGCTGAAGATAAAAGAAATCAATTTGCCATAAATGAATCTGCAAGACTCATAATTTTAGGGATTACAGGCTTTCAACAATGAAAAGAAAAGGAAACAATCATCTATGTCTGAGGCTAAGAGGAGTACTATCCTTGGAAATACACAAGTGAGAGGGTAAGACTGTGTCAGAAAACAAGCTCTTCTTGACCTGTTACAGAATTTGGATCGGTGTTTGCTTACTTGCACATGTGTAAGATGGTGCAGTTTCTAGCAGGAGGGTATGGGAGCTTTCCTGCAACCAGCAATTGGTAGGAGAACAGAGGAAGCGGAAAGAAATAAATTTCACTATGAAGCTCAAAAGCATTTTACCAGACAAATTCTGGCAGTGGGTCTATGGGCTATCACGTATTCTCCCATTTGATGATGGCGCTTGAAATCAGCTGACTGTAATTTGTGGGAAAATATAGATGCTGATCCAACAAGATTTATACAGCTGCTTTTTTTTCTTCTTTTTTTTTTTTTTTTTTAATTTTAAGAAAGCAATTGTGTCTCTCTGATGTGCTGATAGCCTTGCAGAATTGTTCCACTGTTCATGTTTGCCCTTTTGAGGGAAAACAGAAATCCTGGATTTCTGGATACGCTCCATTCCCTCTAGGAACTGGCAATATTTCTGCTCTTCCTGCAGAGCCAGCACAGGTTTGTCAGAGCACGTGTTTCCAGCTGGGACCAGAAGTTGCCAAGCTGTTGTGCCTTTTTTTTTTTTTTCACTTGCTAGGATAATGTCAGGCTGCTGATGGGACCCTCTATAGTAAAAGCTCAGAACTAATTTCAGTCTGCCTTGGATTTGCAACAATGTGGATGCTTTGCTTTGCTGTCTTTCCCTCAAATTCTTTAGTTAGAGATCAGAAAATTTCTAAAAGTTGGTGTGGCTCTTACAGCTGGACTCATTCTCTGGATGAACTCCATCCTGGTCCCATTACACAAATCCTCAAATTACACAGCTGTAGTTTGGCTCTGAGGCGCTCTCCCAGGGGAGATAGGAGGGCATGGGTTAAGCTGTGTGTATCAGATAATTTGTGAGGCGTAATACCTCTTCATTGTTTGGGGATTCTTGAAGCTTAGCTCATGTTAGATGAGCTTCTATAGTGAGTTCTGGGTTTCTCCAGCTTCTGCTTATACTACGACTTTTACTTCCCATCTCAGATGAGATCAGGAAACACTGAAAATGACAAGACACAAAACCAGAATTTGTTGCAAACCTCCAAGCAAGTTCGTTCTGAGTCACTGCACGTTATCACCAAAACAATTGACTCCTTGGTAATTTAAGATCAGATTCAGGTGTTCTTACTTAGGCTCAATATTGTCTTACTCCATTCTGATGGAACTACAGAATACAATTCCATTGCACCTGAATCAGAACAGCAATTCTTGTTTTTATTAACTTATATCAAAGCCAGAAGCTTTAGAGGATTTTACCAGCTCAGGATTGGCTTCTAAGGACACCTAGATGTTTGCAAGACTCAGATTTCATTAATATTCTTTGTGTACTTGTCGGAAGCTCCTTTGAAAAGCAAGGTTAAATACCCTGAAATCAAGTTTGTATTAAAACATCATTTGTAAAGGACTATAAATGTAAGGGATCTGAAGATATTTTGAGACCTTTTTTTAATCTCCTAGTAGGAAGTCTGATGGATCATAGAATGGAATGGAAATACTCTGAAGGACTCTCTTTCTCGTAGGAGAAGTGTGGTTTGATACACTCACGGTGTTCCATGAAGGTAGTTTGATTCTGTTGAAGGCCACAGGAAAGCGCACAGGTTCACCTGTCTGATCCCTTAGCAGTCCCCACGAAGCCAAGAGCCTGGTAGGTGGCTGCACGACAGATGAGAGCACTAAGCATTTAGAGATACCTTCTTACCAGTGACAATGAGAACAAAATATCATTCTGGAATGTCAAAGTTGTGCTCAATGTGCATTAACCTTTTCCTCCTGGGTAAGTCTGCTTCCGTGCATCTAAAGTGTGTATCTCAAAACCTCCTACTAATTTACCTGCAGATGTTAAGAGAATGGTCAAACAATGTCTGCAGGATCCTTTTTAATTCTTTACTGACTATTTCTAAATGAAGGCTGGCAGTTTAATTTGTGTAAGTTAAACCATTACCTAAATGCTAACAGCAAGAGCTGGCAGTATTTGATAAAGGCAATGGCAGAGGAGAGATGGACAGGACTGCTCAGCTAGAGATGCTCATTTGTGGTGTACTGTATTGTCCTTTCCCAAATGACACCACAGAAGGCTATTGACCGCTCTCTTCCCAGTATTACCCATTGGAAGAAAATTGTCTCCAGCAAGAGATTTGCTTGAAGGTTCATCAGCAGAACCACACTTGTTCCTCCTGATCCCAGGGAACTGTACTCTGCAGCACCGCTTCTGTGGATTGCTCAGCATTCAGGCACAAAACTGCTCTGTTTGTTATCTTGCCAAACCTAATTAAAATCAAGGTTAGCAGGTCATCTGCATGCAACCTGCTTCCTCCTCCTTCCCTCAGCTAACGTGAGTCATTAAGTAAAAGTGCAGCAAGCAGATCAGCTCCTGTCTTTGAAAGCTGGAGGACTAACCAACTATTACATAGACACGCCGTAAGTCACAAAGATATGAAGAACAGGGTTAAACTGTGGCCCCATCCTCCCCCCACTCCCAACTAACCCTCCCCCGACAGGCAACAATTCCACAGGGGAGAATGGCCTTCTGCCTTCACTGATCCTGCCTCACCTTTATTGTAATGCCCTGTGTTTTTGTTTCTAACTGTAGCCAATTATGTTTTCATAAAGGTTAATTGTTCCAATGAGTTGAAGGAGAGTCAGCAAATACCCCTGGGAACGTAAGTGCTAAATGCATGACTCTTTGGAGAGCTACTCATACAAAGCACTATGAACTCCCTGATGTGATTTACACAAAGACCTTGTAGCTGCATTGTCTGCACTACCCTAGGCCCGTGTTTATCTCTTCCCTGGAGTTTCCGTCTTTTGCCCTGTTCTTCATCTCCCTGTGCTGCTTCTGCATGACTATCTCTGCTCTCAGTGTGCATTGGATATTTCTCTCTTCTTCCTTTCTTTCTTTCTCTGTCACTGTTTGGTTTGTTTTTTTTTTTTAAAAAAAAATCTTCCCACTCCAGGGCTGCGTATCAGATAGCCTGTCCTGGGTGGGCTCCTACCCCACCCTTTGTGTCAGCAGCCAATTTTCCCTGGGTTGTCTTTTTTGCCCTCGACTTGTGCCAGGGGAGGTTTAGATTGGATATTAGGAAAAATTTCTTCACTAAAAGCGTTGTCAAGCATTGGAACAGGCTGCCCAGGGAAATGGTTGAGTCACCATCCCTGGAGGTATTTAAAAGACAGGTAGATGCGGTGCTGAGGGACATGGTTAGTGGTGGTTTTGGCAGTGTTAGGTTGATGGTTGGACTCGATGATCTTAAAGGTCTTTTCCAACCTAAATGATTCTATGATTCTACGATGTTGCACCTGGGGAGGTTTCTTCAAACAGTGGAAAGACAATTAGCCATCTTCACGTGTGTGTTGGTAGTTTGTTTTGGGTTTTTTTGGTTTTGTTGTTTTTTTTTAATCTCTGTGGTAAGTACAGTGACTGCTAAAGTAGAAATAACACAGCTTTACAGACCTTTTGGCAACAGTAACTATGTGGAGGGAAAGGCGTCCTTCAAGTGTCTGAGGGAGTGGGATTATGATTGAGATGCACATACAGCAAGGTTTTATTTTTAAACCATTTATACTGAACTTTAAAAAATTATTTTAAAGCACAGCTTTTAGTGGTGGGAAATGTACAGTTAAAGGCAATGATGAAGGAGTAGTGAACAGGAAAGAAAAAAAAAAGCACAAGAGAGGAAAATACCACAAAATGTGTCTAACTTTCACTAGCATTAAAAGCTATGTCTAAGGCAATGCTTACTTTAAACTATTCTCAGAAAAGTTTAAAAACCTTTCAATTTCCAGGTGTCTCCATGGCAAATATTGTGTGGCTGGCAGAAAGCAGTAAGGACACTGTTTTTCCTCTTTACAAAAGGGAGATACAGAAAGTCCATTAGTGACATAAGCAGAAATTGAGGACTGTCACCTCAGCTTAGCTATTAACGCTTTTTGGGATGTCTTTGGAGAATTCCCTATGACCAAGGGTACCCTTCTGGAAACTGTGGCTAATCATTCCACTTCTAAGCAGTTTTGTTATGAGGTTTAATGAGCCCATCAGAACATTTCTTACTAAATTTTGTTCTGTTAAACTTCTCATCTTGAAATAATCCCCTAAAATAGTTAATATTCATTAAATATGATGGAAATGAAGCAGAGTTTGATAGAAAACTAGTCTTGTATCCTGTGAATAATCCACAGCTCGGGCAGAGAAAGGAGCTTGGAAACTCTATGAATTCAAGGTCAAAATAACAATGCCAGGGCTATCAGTTTCTCAGTATCATGCAATTTTTTCTCATTAAACCTATGCCTTATCAGTGTACTTTACTTAAAAAAAAACAAACAAACAAACAAACAAAAAAAAACCACCAAACTACCCCAGCCCCCAAAACAAAAGCTACAGCAGAATGTCCCATTAACATCTGCAAGTGAAAAGCTCCAGTTCAGCAGGAAACTCCCCAAATAGTAAGTTTTCAGTTCCAGATGGAATGAGTATTATTTTAACATTTCAAAGTTGCCATGGAAAGGGGAATTCTGGCTTCCATCCACCTGTATTCATACATATGTCTCAACAACTTCATGGCTGTTGCATCGAAGGGGCTATGAAAGTGTAAATCTTGGCTGCGTATTTTTAATCGACATGTTGAATAATAACGTCACACAAAATAAAGTGCCCAGTTAAAATAAAGTGCCCAGAGGAAAGGAGGGCATGTGTCTGGTAGGCTACCAAGTACCTGAGAAAACCCGGCACTCTGCGGCTGGCAGCATGTAAGGGGGAAACCTACATCAGAGATAAGAGGGAGAGAGAGGGAAGAAACTCATAGAAGAAGTAGCAGCATCTTCAACTGTTAGGCAGTTCCTGCAACAGCTGCAGGATGAATAGACTGCCTACTGCCAAGGAGATTGGTAACTACCAAGAACGCACGTAACAGCTAACATGGCCTGTGCTTCTATACACGCTCTGCTGGTTATGCTTTCTTTGCTCAGTTGCTTTTCCCACACTGTTGGTGCTGCCCTGGGCTGTCAGCTCGAGTTGTGTAGATATTTCCAAACAACCAGGTCTGCATAACGCTCTGCAGCCCCTTACAGAGATACCACCATAGGTCCTGGCAGCAGTGCAGTGTCATTAGTGCTGCTTCTCTCGGGAGTTAATGAGGGTAAGTGCTAGAACAGGTCACGGTTACAGAGCTTGCTCCCTTACACACAGCGTGCTCATCTCTGTTCCGCTGACTGTACAGGGTAGTGACAGCTAACGTACAAAGGAAAAATGGGAAGCTGCATGTGTTCCAGCTCACTTCTGGCTTCAGAAAGGCTGCGATTCCAATGCACCTCCTATACCCACCACATAGAGATGAGCTTTATCTTTCCTGATGAGAAGATATATCTTCTTTGGCTCTGCCTTCTTTTTGTGCTATAGGAGGAATTAGGAAAAGAAAGACGCGCTGGTCCTGCAGATTGTGAAAGATTTATCATCTCTGCACAGACCGCTTTGGAGAAGCCCAAGTTGTACAGGCTGCAGTGGGCTGAAGCAGTCTCTGAAGTGGACAAGAAGGTGTTCTGCTGCATTCGGCCACCTCTGCACCACTGTCATTCCTCGGAACTCATCAATACAACTGAACTAGGGTGGGACCCTCAGGAAATCTCCCACACTGGTTTCTCAGTCACAACCAGCATGGCTTTTTGTTGCCAATTAATTTTCTTAATCAATAACTATAATCTATGCACAACCCAGGTGTATCCAGCTGTCAGAGCTAGTAGACTTCTGTCCCAGCTCTAGCATCTTCATCCCAGCAGGATGTCTTGTCTTGTCACTTGGCAGCACTTTCATCTCCTCTGCAGATCGCTAGCATGTTGGTTTGCTTAGGAGGGAAACAGATTTTGCACTGATGAGAGGGTGCAAAGAAAATGGAGCCAGACTCTTCTCAGTGACAGGACAAGAGAAAATGGATAAAAACTGAAACGCAAGAAATTTTGACTTTAATGGAGGTGTATAAAAAAAAAAAAAAAAAAAAAAAAAAAAAAAAAAAAAAATTAATGCGTGGGTGGTTGATCACCCAGAGAGGTTGTGGAGTTCCATCCTTGGAGATATGAAAACCCTGGCTGGACCCAATTCCGGGCAACCTGCTCTAGCTGCCCCTGCCTGAGCAGGATTTGGATGAGATAATCTTCAGAGGCCCCTGCCAACCTCAGCCATTCACCAGGCACAAATTGCTGACCTCAGTGGGGTGATGGTGCTTCTCACTACTTGGCAAGCTGAGCAGAACTACAAGGGCAGGAATCTGAGTCTATTCGGTTGCAGAAAAAAAACTAAAAAAGCAGACAGTACTGCAAAGCAATCCAAAATATTTATATTGCCTGTTGAAATCCTTTTGTTCTTCTTTGTATTATACAGTGTAATGAAGCAAACTTAGGATATAATACCCTTATTGTCTGTTGTTCTGTCATTCTTTGACAGCCGTATTATGGGTCATGAAACCCCAGGATGTTTAGTGAATTTACAGTTTAGTATTTGAAAGAATGAAATCATCAGCTTCCTGTCACTGTAATTTTGCTGAAGGGCTGAGTTTTATCAGCCGCAAAGAGGCTTCCTAGCGATCCCAGCAATCCCAGCCCAGGATGCAGGAAGTTATTCCCCTTGTTCATCCTGATGCTTGAATCCCACCCTGCCCTCATCTTCCAGGAACACATGGACAGCCTCTGGAGAGGCTACTCATCTGCAAGAAAAATCTGTTTTTGTCATAAGAACAAATTCTCAAGAACCATTAAATGACAACTTAAAATGTTCTTTTTATAGCGGTCCTTCAACACAGAAGCTGGTTATTCAGGATGAAACCACAGCAGAATGTGTTTAAACATGAACCTATTTCCTAGCTCTCCTAACCTTCGCTGCCCGCGGACAAGAGGCGAGGGAGTTTTCTTTTCTGGAGCACTGTCACATTTGAGTGACACTGGATCAGTATTATCACAGCCTTGCTGTTGGGCCCACAGTTTCTTTGGGATTTACATTCAAGGAGGAGATAATGCTCCTTCTCTGACCTGAGAGCTCATGTCTGTCCTCGGGAGTCAACTGCCTATTACAAAATATTCTCAGGAGGGTTTTTGCAACTGTTTTATTTATAAGAGCACAAAGAAAACAGGTTAATAATGCTCAAAAGCCATGGTTCGAGTGCCATGACTTTAAACTAGCCCATCATTTTAGAAAGTAGCTGGCAGTTTAGACTAACAGATCTTGCATAAATTAAGGAGGTGTTTTAGTTCACTGGCTTCCAGCCTCACCATCTTAGGCAAGGTTATACTCATTTGGGAGATAACCCTGTTTGGTTGTACATAGTTACTACGGGTCATTCCTAGCTGTTTAAATCATATAACAAAAAAATTAACCTCCAGCTGTTTAAAAAAAAAAAAAGTCTCCCACTCAGGCAGGACTGTCAGGTCTTTGCATGTGAGTTTTCAGCATGGCTTGAATGAGGCATGTTCAGTATAGTCCCTGCTTGATGTGTTAAAGAAAGACGTCTCTTGGGGATGCAACCAAGGTGCTGTGGCCATAGGTTAGGACATCAACTGCACAGCTGGAAGAAGCTGTAGTTGCAGTAACAGATGAGGATGATTCACCTGTATTGCTTGTATCCTCTGCGTGGCAGTTTCCGTCTTCATCTGTCTCTCCTTTCCTTCAGCTCCTGTTGAAACGAGCTGCTTGTTTGTTTTGTAGCCCAGACAGCACCTGTTTTATAGTGAGATGAAATCACAGTAACATCCCTTGCTGGGATAGATTGGTTGGTGTTATGACTGAAACACCACTACATCATCACCTTCTCCCCTCCAAATACTTGATAGCTTCATCACCCAAGTGGGACTAGGCAATCCGAGGGGATGTGGGATGCTTTCATTATGGAGCACACTGGTGGGTTTAGGAGACTACTTCTGGTTTTAAGCCTAATGCCAATGTAAGCATTACCTTCACCGTGTCATATTTTTCTTTGGAGTACGCTGCTCATGAGTGACTTTCAAGAGCCTACAGCGAGCAGCTGGTAGTGCCACTAATGGCCAGGGAGATCCTTGTGCTATGAAGCAGGTTTTCTTCCCATCAGTTCGTTACAGCAGCAAAGGCTGCAGCTATTCTCCCTCCAAAGCCACAAGGCAGCCAGGGTATGGACAAAACTCACGTCAAGAAAGGTGACTGAAAGATATACCTTAGGTTTCTGCTTTCTGAAATGACAGAAAGCGCTGCTAAGTTTGAAGGGAGCACTGATATGTGACATTAAGTATTAGGTATGACAGGCCTGTGCCTGAGGTCCAGGTTCCTGGAGTTCCTCGTGTGATTATACTAGATTTCAACTGTTCTTAACAAAAGCGTAAAAAAGGGAAGAGAGACAGAGAAGGGAAGCTGTTTCTAGCTTCCAGGACTTGGAAGAGAATCCCAGCTGATGTAGGACACATTTCATCTGCATTACAGCTGCGCTCTGTTTTCCTATTTAGAGGTCAAGAAAATACATTTTTGAATCCAGGAGCTGAGACAGTTGCCAAGGGAAACTCAATATTCTAGAGGGAAATTGTTAGTACATTTGCAAAACTTGAAGTTTCTGTAACGACTAAATGTAAAACAAATGTGACATAAGGAGGAGGAAAGAGTGGGTGGGAAAATGAGGAGATGAAGTAGGAAGTCAAATCAGGGTTTAGCACGAAGTCCTGAAGTCAGCTATATCCCTTTACAGCACAAAATTTACAACATCAAGTTCCACAGAATACACTTGAGGAGCTCTGTGCTGAAGGACTCCCAGGACATGGACTGCGCGTTGGTCTAGTTTTGTGCGGTACAAATGTGCTTGGCTCTGCTGTTACTAACAGTAAGTAATAATGAGAAGCCACGATGAAATAATATTGGGTGTCACGGGCTGAGACAAGGGGCTATTTCGGGTCAAAGTTCTCAAACTGGGCTGAGTTTCTAAATATATCAAGTACATTTACACACTGTTTTGCAGGCAGACGTGAGCTCATGCTGCTCATATTCCAGATTATGAGCCTGCCCCAATGCACAAATTAAGCAGCTACATTCAAAGGTGCTGAGCTCACACCAATATTCTTCATATGCAATTCTTGTTCTGCAGACCATCTCAGGAAATGCCGTCACTGCTATTTATAGAATTATCGTTAGTTTTTCAATTTCCAAACAGAAGAAAATGGGTGTTTTACAAATAGCTGAAAGGATTAAGTCTTACATGATGAGAAACAGGTAGTGTTCCTTGTGCAGCCGTACCACGTACATATGCAGGCACTGAGCTGCTCTGGGCAGGTATTGAGAGACAAGAAAGTATATATAAAGCTGCAACAAGGCAGCCTCTAATTTGCTCCTGTTTTAAGGTACGTGCCAATAACAATGCTGCCCAGAGCAAGCATGCATTAAGGGAAGAGTCATGCCTTGCCGAGTGGCCACCCCCAAGCCGTAGCAGCTCCAAAGGGTAAGCCTGCCCCATCTGTCTCTCTGCAGCAGCCCTTGCCAGGGGCTGGCCCTAGTGGCACAGTGCTGTCCTGAATCCTAACTCTTACTTTTCCCGGTAGTCTGTGTGCTCTCATGTTAGGTTGAAGAGTCAGCAGTCC
Organism: Burhinus bistriatus; assembly: GCA_013397275.1. Lineage (NCBI taxonomy): Eukaryota > Metazoa > Chordata > Aves > Charadriiformes > Burhinidae > Burhinus > Burhinus bistriatus. Next base: position 338,139 of record VYXH01004354.1, on the reverse strand, counting down.
AGGTGGGACTATGCAGGATGAAAGCCTGAACAGAGAAGTGCTCCTCTCTGCTCGCTGTGACTTAGGTTGCGGAGCCGGAGAGCTGGGGCACTCTTTACCCAAAGGCAATACGCTGAATGCACTACAGTATTTTCCGTTCTGTCACATATCCCTGTGCTGACTTTCACTGGCCACAAATGCTCTGCTCTGGGGTTGTCATTAGCTGCAAATTGATTGTGTTTGAACATCAGCAGGGAGGCTGGTTAGGTGGTGCAGTACCACTCCCATCCACCCCCCAGGACTGCTCTAGCTCACTAGTGGTCACACGTCCATTTTGCAATTTGCCTTCTTTAGCCTGTTTCGAACTGGTTATCATGACCTCCTGGGCAAAGATGACTGTCCCCATAGTCTCAGCTGTCGGACAGAGGCCTGTAACTGAAGAGAGCTGACAGAAGTGTTACAGGAAGGACTGAGGTGAACATTAATGCTGGCAAGCGAGAGGGGGGCTCCCTCCCGCAGTAGTTTGGGTGGCGCAACATAGATTATAGGACCTGCTGCTGTGTCCTTGGATGCTCTTCCTTCTGACATGGGCTGGGTGAAGAGGCTGAGGTTTTTTAGATTCTTTTTTTTTTTTTCCCTTTTACTGTATACTCTAAGAAAAGCTTCTGTCTTAGTTGAAACTGACACGTTTTCGAAATACGTGTCAGTTCTGACAACACTTCACATATACACAACAGAGGTAAAGTGCCTTAATGTCAAAACATCCTGTTGTTTTGTTTTCAGCGTAGTTTGGGGGGTTCATTTCAGAAAGTTGTTTCAAAATGAAATTCATTTTTTCAACATCAAAATAATTTGAAACATTTGACAGTCTGAACTTTGTTACGGTAGCTTTTTTAAAAAACTTTTTTATTCCTTTTATGGAATGCATAAAAATGTGAAAGTTTTGATTTCTGCCATTTCTAAGGAAATGGAAAATCAGTTGTCGTCCCCCGCCCCTTCCCCCTGATCTGGAGGTAACTGCATCAAAAAACATTTCTTGTTTAAAACTTGTCAGCTGTCCTCCACTACTATATATGTTTTCCTCCCTGTGTCTCACACCACAGACTATAACATTTATGTGAGCAAAGTAATCTGGAGCTTCTAAGATGCAAGTAAATATTTGACAGCTGGGAACCGAAGAGATTAAGGAAGAGATTTTGCTACCTAAAACCAGGTAAGTGTATGATGTTGTTTATAAGAATGCCAAGGTCAAAGATATTGCATCTTCCGGGATCAGAATACCTCTGAAACCTACCTGTGACTTGCACAAAAATCTATAGTAAGGCTGAAAGCTGGAACCAGAGCTTTCTAAGTTCATAGTTTTAACCAACCAAGCATTAATCTGGCTTTGCTCTTATGCATCAATAACCTTCAGGCTACAGATAAAAGTAAGAAAACACTTCTATCTAATCAGAGGCACTAAGGGAAATCACACCAACTCCAGTCTGCTTTACAGACATGCCACAGTCACTGGCTTCCCTGCCTCATTATTGCAACAACAGCAGGTGGTTTGAGAGGTCCCTTTCATCCCTAGAAGGGGTTGGCTGTGAAGCTTACAGTGAGGATCAAGGGGCCACATTCACCTCTTGTTTTCCCTGGTATTCAGGGAGAAGTGGGAGCTCTGCACATGCCGAGAGCTAGCTCCTTGTGGGACACGCATGCGCCTGGTGCTCCACGTGCACGTGTCTTGCTCTTTTCTAACCACAGTTGTTCATTCTGTTCTCTGCCCCCACCCTAGCTGCATACATATTGATTTGGCTTCAAAACAAAGTATTTAAAAAATCCTCAGATGTGACACGGTCTCTACTCATTGCAGCTGCATAAAATATTTCACCCACACAATTGCATAGGTGGGTTAATTTTAAGCATGCCAACCAGCGGTTGAGTAAGGAGACCAAAGAACAAAACACAGGATGCCTGGTTTCTCTTTCACAAGGCTTCAAATACTCAGTTCCTTGAAACAAATTGTCAAAGGCATTTTATGACACAGATAAATATTTGCAATCTTGAATCCTTAACTTGCTTTATCACCAAAGCTGAGACAATTCAATGTTTAGTAAAACCTATTTAAGCCCAGTCACCTTTTTGAGGCTAGCCCCCTGTATTCTCTGGATGGTCCGCATTAGGTCATGCTAAACTGACAGCTCTGAAGCATGGAGACATTAATTTGTCCCAAGAACAGACACACTGATACAACCTGTGCCCATCCTGCCCCTGGCTCTGAGCATCAACCTGTTTGCACAAGGCTGACTACGTGTTAAGTGAGAGTTGCTGGCCAGAGCTATGTCCTGACTGTGTGCAGATGCACAAGACGAAGTCTAGTGGGACATAACATTTTTATGGAAGAGGCATTAAAAAGCATCTGGAGAAGGAGACTGTAAAACAATATTAAAAAAAAAAAATCCCATAAAATTTCAGTATTTTTGATAAAAAAGCAAATTTATAAAACGATTGACCATGCAAAGAAATTAATGTATGGTTTTAAGTAAGAAATACGGGATAGGTAATACTGCCCCATAAACACTTCGTTTGGGCACAGAGAGACTATTAATTTTCATAATTCTTCATACCACAAGACAGAAAAGTAATCGTTCAAGTCATGTATGATGAAATCTAATGTTGTGGTATAATTTCTTCCCATCGATTGGGTCCTAGCCTATCTGGCATGATTTATAGGAATAACTAGGGACAGGAACTTACTGCAGTATTGCAAGGGCCAGTTAAGTTTATGTGCTGTACTGATGTTCAGAGTTAATAGATTTTAAATTATAGTCTATGTAGTTCTCCTACTGATGCAAGCTTACCTTGAGGATGTGAACAGAAGAGGTAGGTGGCGCAGCAGCAGCTAGTACAGCTGGCAGACACCTCACCAGCTGCATGGATCACTTGGGTACGACTAGTTGTCAGCAGGAGAATGGAACAATCGAAACAACTTCTGATCATAGCAAAAAAGGGCCACAACTCAAGGGTGTAAACCAGCACTGTGTAGTTAAAAATCAATGGACTTACACTGATCTATGCTAGTCAGGATCTGGATTGGAAATTTGAAGGCAAAGAGGTTAATATTCCTTTCCTTTAATACGGAGATGAAATACAGAACCAGTGCTCTGGTGACCAGAGCAGCTGAGCAGTCTTCAGAGAAACCAAGTTCCTGTAAGTAGACCTGAAAATGGCATAAAAATTACAACCACTGCTACCACCATCATTCACGCTGTTATCACACTCCATGCCTCAATGCAGAGAGTTCGAGAGTCAAACAGGCTCTTGCTTCTGCTTTCAGCTTTTGGTTCAGGAACATTGAGATGTGGAGGGCCATAAGCATCTATAGAGAGGCAAAGGCTCCGGTAGGGGAGCTGGAGAGAAGAGAATGACTCCTAGTTCTGTTCTTGAGCATCAACAGGCTGGAGTTAGCCTAAAAATGATACAGTCAGAACAGTGCAGCCTGCAAGGGTACATTTGCATTTCCAGGGCAATCTCGTCTCCCTGAACAAACACAGAACCCAGGGGATGACACCCCAGGGCCAACAGACATTACAACAAGGCAGTGTTATAGCTGATGCTCGCTTCTGGTACATCACCTGCAATTACAAGAGCTCAAGATCACTCTGTGATTCATTGTGTAGAAGTTTTCAACGTGGTGCAACCAAAATTAAATAACAGTTCATATTTTTGACCTGCGATTTTGCTGGGGTTTAGCCATGCTGAGTGCATAATTCCTTCAATGTAGTAGAAGCAAGAAGCTGCTTGTTTGTTTGAGGATTAGGTGTGGAAGTTTTGTTTTTCCAAATGTTTTGCTGAATTTTGAAAAAAACAAGCAATTAAATCACAGCAAAAGGGAATTGTAGCAACTGAACACTTGTGCTCTGAAAAGAAAGAAACGAAGCTTCAGTTCATGGATCAGAGCCAAGAGCTATGCTTTTTAAGAAGTTCCAGTGACTCTGCCTGCCATAATTCTTGGACTCCTGTGTTTAGAGGATTTTTTCTTCCTAACTTAGGCATTGAACTGAGCTTGCTCTAGACTCACAAGAAAGAGATTTTCTCTGGAGGTTTCTTTTGTCTTTCTCTCCACTGACAAGAGAGAGAAGTTCAAGTAACCACATTCCTAATGAAGGCACTGGGTCACAGCTCTGGCATCTGTACATTACTCAACCCAGATCAGTCATGGATTTGTATTGCTGTCAAATTATGAGATCGGTCTAGAGCTTGGGCTAACTGTATTGCTTTTATATCAGTCAGGACCAACAGACATAGTACAAGTTGTTAATAAGAATATCAATAGAGAAATGCCAAAGGTGTCACAAGTTGTGCCTTACACTGCAGTAAATGGTAGCACAAGATGCAGAGCACAGGTGAGAGGGGCTATTTGGAGCTAGCTGGCTTCTGCACCCTGTGCGTTCACCCATGCGTGAACACAAATTTTGTATGTCCCTGGGCTTCAGGATGTGCTCCAAGATATGTCAGGCAACTTGGAAACAGCAGCTGTGGTGTTCAGGCACTGCAAGACTAAGCTGAAATCTGTTCAAGTATTCCTGTTCCCTTCAGTTCCTTTTGGATGGCATCCAGGGAGGGTCTGCTGCTGCTGGACTCCCCCCCCTTTCCCCTCAACACAAGCCTGTGACATCTTGCAACAGGTCTCAGATATATACTTGAGCACGGAGGAAAAGAATATCTGGGAAAGCATTGGGCTATTGCTGAGGAAGTTGTGGTTTGATCCATGGTTCTAGTCTGGGCATATGAATACATTATTTTTGGAAAAGTACTGTTGAGGAAGCTGTCAAGAAAGGAGTGATCACATCTGGCCAATAGTCCAAAATGTGACCCTCCAGCCACCTGCATTAGGGGCAATTTGGATCCCAGCAGTTTGGTGGCGCTTTATAATAATCCTTCCTCAGGTTTAGTAGTTATGCTGAACTATTTTTACCTTTTATGCCACCATTTTGCAAAATGCCATTTCCTTCTCTCCTCCACACACAGCCCACACATACCCAAACATCCCCCTTACAGCCATCATCTGTCAGACACGATCAGCCTGGCAGTGTGCACACTTCCAAAAGGGTCTCTGTTTGCATCAGTGTTTCTTCTAGCACTGAGTCAATGTCACAGGAATCAGAACAGCAGCATTTTGCACAGAATAAAATGCAAGAGAGAATGGCATCTTTTAAAGCAACAAGTGAGGACTGAGAACGCTCAACAACAGCACCTGCATACTGAAATACCACTGCTCTGCATCCTGGCTAGGCAGTCATGCTTAATCCCTGCATTGTTTCTAATATACAGCATGCATCAGTGTTCTCTAGCTGTGATCAGCAGAGGGAAGGATAAAGTTCAGTCTGCGCTGATCCCTGTTTTTCTTTCTTCTCCAACTCTTATCTCTTTTTTTTTCACTCCCCAGAGCCTTCTGCTAATCCTCCAGGCATGCCTCGCAAGCTCTCCTGGTTCCACGGTCCAACTCTTCTTGCTTTGCAACAGCTCTGTCACAGCCAATGATGAAAACCAATGCGTTCTTCTCTCTACTCAGTGGCCCATCAGCAGAAGTCAGTGGGATCTCCAGGGAAGCCAGTTGGCAGGGCAGCTGCAGGTTCTGCTACCTTATTTATAGAGGCATCATGCAAGAGGATTAGGCACCCAGTTCTGGAATGGGTCGTCTGCCCTTTCTAGCTCTGAAGGCATCATCCCTTGCTACAGGGCCTATCCACTCACAATGCAAACCAGCTGATCAACCTGGGAACTGCTTTGTTTCTGACTCTCTTTTGTCCTGTGAAGATAAAAAGGGGTTAACCTTTGCAGGAGGCAAAGATTATTGCTTCTTGGTTGCTCTGTCAGTGAAGCAATGCAGCATTTACAGTTCCTGGCTGTAGTTGTTAGACCTCTGAAAGATACGGCTGCTACTCAAAGATCACAGGTAGCACTCATCCATCACCTGGAGATACAGTAAAGAGAGACAGGCCAATCTGGAGTAAGCAAGTTTATTTCATCTCTTCTGACATCTATAGATTAGACAGCTGCCAAGACGATACAATAAGGTGCTTCACCAGGAGTTACTTTCTGAACTCATCAGGAATTGTTGATGAGATGAGCACATGCTGAAGCTGTTGCTGGTCCCTGTCCCAGTGGCAACTTCCCCACTAATGAAAGAGCAATGCTGAGCCTTTACTGTATGTCAGACTTGGGTTAATACATCAGGAAACAGAGCACACAGAAAACCCGCTTCATGCCAAGGCTTCAGGCAGGAGCTATGTGCCCACCCTTCCCCCATCGTCATCTGTTCCCGAGTTGATGGAGGCAGCCACCGATCTGGATGAATGTGCCAGATTCAGTGTGGTGAGAGAAGCGTCCGCCTGACTTGGGCCACCAAACAGCATCTGCCACTGGCGTCGTTTCTAAGTGATGCCAAAGAAAAGATGGGACCCGAAGGGTGAAGGTTTCATCTTAGAACCTGAGGATTGTCTTATTTGCCTCACCCCAGCAGCAGTGCTTTGCAGATACGACTATAAACAGCTACTGCACGTTAAGAATCAAGGCATGTCTACCTAGAGGGCAAATGGTTGTTTTTCCCCACACACTCCCCAAAGGTAGCAAAAGAGCTGCTTTATCTACAAAAATCAGGTCACCCACCATGCTCACGCTTTTGGGTGAGTGGCCTTCCTAGGTCTGGGAAATAAGAAGTTCAGGGGTTTCCCTCAACACAGTTTTTCCGTGGCCTCAAAGTGCTGATTAGGCTGTGCTGTCCATGTAGGGCACAGAAGGGAAGGGAAGTAGATGGGGAAAAGACCACAACCCCTTCTTCCAGAGGCGCTGTGTAAAATATCCCCCTGGGATTTCCCACCGCTAGGGAGTGACCCACTTTGATTATCCTGGCCCTGATTATCTCCTAAGTCTCCTTTTACATTAGAGCAATGTAAAGAGTCCAGGAAACGATTTGGATGTGATCTTTTTCTTAAGGTGCAATTCTTCATGGGGTGCCTTGGCACAACAGCCCAGGAAAGGTAGAAAAGAGAGCACATCAGCGGCTAGCATCTCAGTGGCTCACAGGCAGCATGCTGTCAGCTGCTTGAGGGGGCATAAATCCATTTCTTTTCTGGCCCTGAGAAGTGAAAGGAGGAAAAAAAAAAAAAAAAGGCAATTTATCATGCATCTGCATCACTTCAAGCAAACCAGTCCATCCAGGCACACAGTAACTTCACTCACAATCTCAGGCTCGGAGCCAGACATTTCTATCCAGGCCATCAATACATTTCGGATGGGGAGCCACAGTGGACAACAGAGTCTCATAGCTACCGTAGGCTTCATAATAAGGTGTCAGTATAAAGCCTTCTCACTACCTCATCCCCTGCCAGAAAAATAATTTCCTTGCGTGGTGCCTGATCACCCGAGTGTCAGAACCTCAAAGGCAGCTCAGAGATAACAGTGCCTTTAAAGAGACTTTCCATCCTGTGTTAAGCTTAGTCAAAATTAATTGGGCCTGAGGGGTCAAATTTTTGTAAACACATTTAGGTACAGTTAGATATCTAATTCCCAGAGTTGCCTGTGAAAAACTCACCTAAGGCTTATCTGAATCCTTAGGTACTGAAATACTTTTAAATAACCATTCCAAAATCTTGACTTCTGCAGTGAGACAGAACACTTGAGCTGTCATTTACAAATCCTGTTCTTTCCTAATAATGGGATTACTGGAGGAGTTTTGCAGGAGCTTTGAGAAAAGTCAGTCTTTCATATCTATACTTTCATCTCTTAAATTGGGGGAGGGATGTACAAAAAAAATCCATCCTACTAAAATAAACAAAGACTATTTGTGTGAAGAAACTGAATCAATTTCCATTACCATCCTGTACACAAACCAAATATGACAAAGGGATTCACACAGTTCAGTCGCATTCAAGTGGCATTGATTAGTTTGCTGTTGCGTGGATTGCATGCGATTTCAAGAGCTGTGTTTGCTTCCTTATGGTTTAATGGCAATTTTAGGTAACGTTGCTCCTTGTGTGGTTGCTTTACGTCTAAAATATTTGCAGTATGTGCTGGCAACATCATCTGATAGATGCCTAGAAATATTGCTTCATTCTGTTAGGACCCACGCTGGCATTAAACAGCAGCAGAGTTCACCAGGAAAAAGAAATCGGATTGCAGTTTGCAAAGGGAGTCGCAGAATGGCTTGCTGGCTGAGGAACTCTTTGCAGGGAGCCGTGGCTGGACTAGCTTTCCTGAGGGCTGCCGAAGGACTAGGCTGAGATTACGAATACAAGACTCCGCTCCATTCACTGGCTCCGTGAGCTGCTCGGGAAAGTATGATGTACTTTGCCAGAGAGAGGCAGAGCAGTCTGGGAATGAAACAGGAATTAATACAAGGAAAGCTGTGAGGGTTTCCCCAGGTTGAGAGATGGGTTCCCAAGGAAACTCCACCACCTGCCCATGTGACAAGTCTCCTGGGATATACGTGGCATATGCAGTCTGATATCTTCACTGCAAGCCTGGAACATGTGGCCAGCAATTGCGTGTGCTGCCCCAGCACAGCAGGAGCTGAGATTAGCGGGCACTTCCCAAAGCTGTTTTTCTGGCAAGCTCAATTCCCTGACCCCTTCTGTGAGAAAGCTTCACAGATCGAGGAAGCGGTGTGCCTCCCTCTTCAATGCCAGAAGGATTCACATGAGAGAGAAATAAGCAAACTGTCTTGCCAAAGAGAGAGGAGGGAGCATGGCAATTATTTTCAATCTGTGTTTTTGCAAGTGCAGGGAGAGGCTCTTGCTGCTCCACTTCCGTGGAGCTGCACACCGCCAGACTCCGGCCAGCTTCTGAAACTCTGCTGGTTAACAAATGAGCAAAAAATAATTTTAAGCCTCTTGTAAAACTCTTCTTTGAAAGAAATGTTTTACTTTCTCCTGTCAAATTGTAACCAGATCTTGGGAGAGAAATAAATGTGTTTTGGCACACAAAGAGGTCAGGCTGCATTTTGATGGCACCGTTCACACTTTGTCCCTGAAACAGACTGAGCATTTGGAAGAGCAACACAATTTATTCCTGAGTGAGAGGATGCAGAGAACACTTGGGTTTAACCTCTCCACCAACAGACGTTTTAAAATACTCCTGGCAAGCTGTTCCTTTCTGATGGCAAAATACTATCAGGAGTTGGTGGTACACTGCTCTTCCCAGGATCTAGTCACTGTAGTTGGTCAGAGCAAAGATCAGGCCAGGCTGAGGTCCCTTGATAGGAGACAGTAGCTCATGTTTCAGGTAACGTGTCCCACAATAAGACTGTGCACACTGCAAAAATCATCATTCACCCCCTGCCCAATGAGGTGGCATGGGGAAGTGCAGTACACTCTCTTCTGGCCCTGGCACGACCCCTGCCAGCAGTGTGCAGGTGATTTACTGATGCTCGTAGGAAGCTCCTGTGCACACACCAGTGACCTGAAAAGAGGTGTCTCTCCTCATCCCCTCCCCACCCTCCTCTCCCTCCATGCCATCCACGTTACTGAAAACAGATTTTTGTCCTTACATGGATACAGGGGTGGGTGCAGCCTGGTGGGAACCCTGCTCAGCATCCTGTCCTGCTCAGCATGGGAGCACTTGCACCATGTTCCGCAAAGCTAATATACTCCGCATGGAACGATGCCTTTGGCTTTGCTCAGTTGAGCTAGTGCCTGAAAGGAAAAAAAGTGAAGGGAGCGATCAGAGAAAGTGTGCAGAAGTCTCCTGCTCTCTTTTCTTTTGTTTATTATCACCTTCCTTTAGCACACGCAGGCTGGCCTCAGGAAGCATCTTCTCCTCCGCCACCCTGCACAGTTTGGGGACTAAACAGGGCATCAGCTTAAACTCCAAAAGTAAGAAAAAAACCCACAACATGTGGGCTTGCTAATTACTGAGAGCCTTGAAAAAAAGCTTGACATTTTCAGGCATTGCTGAGGGCAAGGTGGATGCCTGCTCACCTGCTCCTCCCCTGGGATTTTTAGATGCAGACCATGGTATGTATTTCTAATGTCACTGGGCTATAAAAAGAAGTGTGTGCATCACCCCATGGCTCCCTAGGAGTGAATAAGTGATCAGATTGGAAGTGTCATCCAAGACAGGCTCATGCAGCCAGACCTCACTGCTGCTTCAACACCACCACAGATCCCACAGCATTGAAAAGGGTGACCTATCTGCTGTTTGCAGATGGGTGGCAGGCATTCCCAGGCTGCTTTAGCGCGTGAGCGGCAATAATCTTACGGCCTCCCTGAGCCAGACAACGTTGCTGGTTTCTGCCAAAATCATGCCTTTGGGAAGGCACCCAAGGCCCGCTTCAGAAGAAGAGGGACTAGAGAAGGTCAGTGGGCATTTCTGTGTCCAATATGGTCTCTGGGGGCAGGAAGACCAAAGCACGGGTAGCTGAGGGAGTGAGTTAAGTGAGCTGTGTCTCTATTAAACCGTTTCATCTGTTTTGGGGCCACCTAGGGCTCTGTTACGCATTCCACTGCCATGCTGGCCTGGATCTTCAAAGCCCAGTTCCAGAAAGTACAATGTGAATTTCAGTTAAAGACATGGAAATAAACCTCTTGCACCACATTGCTTTGAGGTCTTTCTCCCACAGCAGTCTTTCAGAGAAACTAGAAGATGGAGCTCGGATTTAATGTGAAAAAGATAGGGTACAAATCTACAGGTGACTCCTGTAGAGCTCAGCAGGTGGGACATCAGCACATTACTTTCTCTGTAGCTGAGTTGTGTTTTATCCTCTTTCTCTGCAGAAGAGATGCTGCCCCCCGCCCCCTCCTTCCAGCCCATCCTTCTTAGTAATGTACTGTAACCCATGACCCCTTGGATAAAAGATGAGAATACTAATTGCTTGGAAACACTCCACAGAAAGTGGACGTTAAGTGGACTAATGCTGAACAGCAATGGAAATTACAACGTGGACACCATCAGAATCCATCGCAACTAATGAGATTAGAGCGGATACCACAAGAATTCATAATGATCTACTCTGTGCCCCAAAATTTTTGTCAGTGCATCTGAGCCATGCTCTGCTCTTCTCCTGCCCTCTACTTGCACACTGTGAAGACTACAGACAAGGGAGGACCCCAGGAGCCTTTCATCCTACTCTGTACCCCTCTTATACAACCCTTGTTTCTAATTGTATGCAGACACAACAGCAATGGCAATGACTTCATGGCGAACCCCCCTAATGAATAAATCATCCTAATTTCAAGGCAAAGTTTGCACAACCATCCACTGTGTCATTTCCATGAATCACAGTGATAAAGGGCCATGCTTGTTGAGACATTGCTTATGCAAATGCAATACAGCACTAATGAATGTAAGCAAAGTCCTACAGTGCCAGGACAAGTCAGGCTTGTGCCAAAACTCCTAGGAAGCGGCTGTTGCTTTGTTCAAAGGAGTAAGTGATGGGCTGGGGCAGAGAGGCTCTCGGCAGCCTGCAACTGTACTATTCAGTTATTTCAGATCCAAGGTTATGGTCCTTATTCTTCAGGGACATACTTTCAGACCAAATATTTCTGATTTCTAAGCAGCAAGGCCCCTCTCTGAGTTCCTGGAAATTCTGATAGGGGAGGGGGTATTCTGAACCAGGATGAGCCAAAGATCAGCTCCTTTGTGATGAGATAGCAGCATATTGGGAGTTCAGTGTCAGGTGCTGGAAAGGACCCACAATACTTCGGATTTCCTTCATTATTCTCCAAAGCCTAATCTAATTTAACACCTCACAAAGCAGGGCTTTGCTGAGGAGGTATCTCTGTTTTCAAGCAGATCTCATTGTTACTGTGTCTGTGCTGATATTCGACACCTTGATGTTAGTGTTCGTATTCTCTAGAAGCCTATAAAAGAGGTCTAGAGCCAAACAAGGGTTAGTCCTGTGGTGCTAGATGATTTATGGGTAAAGTGTGAGAAAAGGCCCTGCCACAAACAGCCAGAAGGGCAAAATAGCTGGGTGAGGGATAGGATAGCAGATAAAGGCGGAATGATTTCCTCAAGGTCACGCAAGTCACAGCACAAAGCTGGGAATAGGCTTGGTGACTCACAGGGAAGTGCAGTATGTTGTCCTGCTGATGCAGAAGTCTCCGATATCCCTGACTAACGCACCACATGAAGAAATTATTTCACGCTCTGGAATTCTCTGGCACAAGGGATCAGCCAAAAAAGGCCTAAAACAACGAATGTAATTCAATATATGCCACCAAAGGTTTTCTGTTCCCAATAGGTGCCAGGCACAATTGATTTTCTTTTGCAGTTGCTTTCTTTGTTAGGTGATGTCATGGATTATTTATCTCTGAAAGCATTAAATGATACAAAGCACTTGATGAGTCATTGGGAAAAACAGTCTTCAAGACTAGCTGGTCCAAGAAGAAAGGACCATAAATTCCCTAGCCTCAGTGTTTCCAAGACCTGAAAGCAATCCCATTGCTCTCATATAGTGAATGCAATGAGGGTAGCTCTCTCCGTTCCCAAGTCATGCACTTGAGCAGATAGCACTTCACTGCTTGATATATGGGTTTCAAAGCCTACCAGTGTCAGTCATCGCTCTAGAAATCAGCACCCGAAGGCACCTCGGGCTGGTGCTATTCGACTGTGCCTTGATGGGCCAAGGCTGGAGCGGCGGTGCTTGTTCAGGCTGCAGCTGAGCCGGTGAAAGGCATAATTTTCCCTAGCACATAGCGCTGTTGGAGTGTTTGACCTACTAAGCTCTGCGTTGTCACAGTACTTGTTGGTACCCCCTGACATAGTTCTGTATTTTATTAGGTTCATGCAATCCCCCTTCGCAGCCTCAAAACAAAGCAAAAGCATGCCTCAAGCACACTGATAAAGGGCTTTTGAATGCAGACAGATGAATCAGATGCCATTTCACAATTAGCACTTTAATTTTGAACATTAATTAGAGTGCTGGTGTTTGGAGAGTTTAGTTCTTGTCGACCCACTTACATTGTTCAGAGAAGACCTAAAGAGATACTGACGTTTGCAAACAAATCAACAGGAAAAATGAAAAGTCAGTACCAGCTGGAGCCCATGAGCTGAATACTGGTGACCCAGGAAATGCTTCACCAAAAAAGGCTTGCTTGCTAGAGCACAGGAAGAAGCAATATTTCAGTTACAATACCATGACACTAAAGAAATATAGGCACACTGATGAAAGAGAGTGGTTTTGTGTGTAAGGCACAGGACAGGCTACAGATGGGAATCCACAGCCCAGCTTTGGTTCACCAAATAGTTCTCCTAGGCACTATTACAGTTATCCTGTTGAGCTCTAACATCCTTTGAAAACAACATTATTCTTGTGCAAGAGGAAAATTTTTACTTATTTGGAGGTGTAAACATAATAACTAAACCCAAAAGTCTGTAAAGAGGCTTGGATGTGAATTCATTATGAATACATTCTGATGAAATGAGATTTACTGGCTTTTCTTTACATAAGGAAGTGGAATGAAATCTGGAAATAAAAACAGATGGAGATGAGCACATCCCAGCCACAATATAAACAGGAGTACTACTAAGCAGTAGCTATAGGTGAAGCAACAAATATATTTATCCTAAAGAATTAGAAACACTGAAAACACCTGCTGCTTTCCAGAAAGGTAAAAGCCAAGAGAAGCTAATTCCTCCCAAGGCACAAAAAGAAGAAATGAAATTATGATGAAGTCAGCTGAAAAATAGACACCCATCACGGCAACAGCAGTGTGGCCTTGATCATATTCTGAGGGCCACCTTGTATATCAGCCGGAAGGTAGCAAGAACATCCCTGCAGCAGGAGCATCCAAAGTAGGGTTTGGAATGCAGGCGGCATGTTAAGTTTTGCAGGTTGAATGGGAGTTTTAGGGAGCAAGGAGGTCTTTACCAGGTCACACTTGCTACAGCCTTTCTGGCATGTAAATGAGGATTTTCCTCTTTCACGTGTCTCATCCCAGCATGCAGGAGGCAATACGTCTCCCTCCCTCCCCTTTTTCTGTCCCCTGGCATAGAAAAGGCAAGAGCTCAAACCCTGAGAGTTTGCATCGGAGACCACTGCTGGAAAACAAACAGCAGATTGGAGAGTTGTATGAATGTAATTTATTTTCCTTTATGTAGAAAAAAAATAAAAGCTGCTGTAGAGAGCAGGATCCTATTACTCAGTGCTCTGCATGGTGTTTGACTTGATTTAAATGGCAGAAACCTTAATTAGGGCTCTAAACGGGCATCCTAATAGTGTATTTCAGACTACTGGGAAAGAAACATTTGTCTGGTCAAAGCAAACAGAATTTGATTAGTTTCCCGGAGGGACCCAGGGAGTGAAACAGGAATGACACAAAGGAGACAGTAAGTCCAGCAGGACAGGGCTGGATTATTCCTCTCATACCCTTTATATCTTTTAAAACATCTGTCCAGACTGCAGTGAGCCTTGTAGCCTCCAGATGCAAATGATAAACTGCAACTGAAATCTGTGGAAGAAATGAAAATTACAATCTAGATTCTCCCTGGGATCCTGATCAACACAAGGCCAAACCCATCAGCTTGAAAGGGTTATTTCAAATTCACAAAGCTGTAAAAGAACCTGGAAGATCTTAGGAGCAAAATTACACTCGATCACTGTCATTTACAGAGGCAAAAGCTTGCAAAGTCAGAGCTGCCTGGTTCAAACCACGTGTTTGGGAAGGCTTTTTGGAAACGTGTATTTTATATATGACCTTTAAAGCTTTAGCCCTGACTATGCCTAGTAACGCATTCCAGAGCGCCTGCAGCTCCCTCAGCCACGCAGCGAGCGACACACGGGAAGCAAGCAGAGGAAAACCACCCTCGCTGCAGTGCGGGCAAGAACAGCAGGCAGACAGCGGAACGCAACCAACGGGGGCTGAATCCAGCCGCGCGGAACGGAGCGGAAGGCGATGTGAAAAGCAAGCTTTACGCAGAAATTGTCTCCCGGAACCCTCATTTCTCGGCTCTCTTTGGTCTGCCTCGACAGCAAGAGACGCCGGAGCCGCACGAGGGGCGCCGGGACAGGCGGGGAGAAGCGCGGGCTCCTCCGGGCGGGGGGCGTTCCCCCAGCAATGACGCCGGACCCGCTGATTGGCTGAGACAGCAAGGGGCGGGGCCTCCGCTGGGCAGCGCGGGAGATTTAAGCATGGGAAAACAATCGGCCCGGCTGGTTGCAGCGATGAGCGGGTGTGTGTTTCCAGCGGGCAGCGTGGTGACTGTCCTCCAAAAGCAGTGTCCTCTGTCTCTCCTGAGCTTCTAGCGCCTGGCAGAAGCAATGCAGACAGAGCTCCTGTTCGCACACGTGACCACCCTGGTTTCCGGCTGCGTGATGGGATGTTCTTAGAGGTGGAAAGGATATCAATATCTGGCTCCGGGACTGATGCCTCTGCCAAAACTTTGGGGCTTCCAACCATGGAAGAGCCTTCGAGACACAAGGTATGCTGGGGCCTGATGGGGTGGGGAAAATGGCTTTAGACGTAAGCTGGAGGGACTGATCATGAGACCTTTAAACTAGAATCGGTGGGGACAGGGGATGCCAAGAGGATTGCAGTAGGTAAGCCAAGGGTTAGCGTGGCATCACCTGAGGGTGGTAATGCTCATGGGAACATATACACTGCTCCTAGGAACACTGAGGGGAGGGCTCAGGAGTGTATCTGAAACGCTTGTACACCAACACACACCGTATGAGAAACAAACAGGATGAACTGGAAGCATTGGCCAGCTCCCAGAGCTACAATGTCATTGGTGTTAGTGAGACTTGGTGGAATGAGTCCCATGATTGGAGTGCTGGGGTGGAGAGCTGCAGGCTGTTCCAGAGAGCTAGGCAGGGCAGGTGAGGTGGGGGACCTGCACTATACATAAGGGAGCAACGTCAGGCACAAGTCTAAACTGGGAGAGGAGTGGCTGGAGAGCAGCCCAGCAGAAAGGGATCTGGGGGGGCTGGTTGGCAGCAGGCTCAGTATGAGCCACTGCGCCCTGGCAGCCAAGAGGACAAACCGCATCCTGGGGAGCAAACGCAGTATAACCAGTCGGTCAAGAAAGGTGATTATCCTGCAGTATTTAGAGTTGGTGCGGCCTCACCTTCAGTACTGTGGGCAGTGCTGGGCCCCACCATTGAAGATGGATGCGAAGGTCCTTGAACGCATCCAGAGGAGGGCAACAAAGCTGGTGAAAGGGCTGGAAGGAATGTCCTACGAGGAGCGGCTGAGGACTTTGGGTTTGTCTAGTTTGGAGCAAAGGAGGCTGAGGGGCGACCCCGTGGCTCTCTACAGCTTGCTGAGGAGGGGACGTGGAGAGGAAGGTGCTGAGCTCTTCTCCCTGGGATCCAGTGACAGGACGCATGGGAACGGTTCAAAGCTTTGAAAGCTGGTTCAAAGCCAGGGGAGGGTTGAACTGGACATTAGGAAGCATTTCTTTACTGAGAGGGTGGTCAAACACTCAAACAAGCTTCCCAGAGAGGTGGTCAATGCCCCACGCCTCTCGGTGTTTAAGAGGTGTTTGGACAATGCCCTTAATAACATGCTTTAACTTGGTCAGCCCTGAATTGGTCAGGCAGTTGGACTAGATGATTGTTGTAGGTCCCTTCCAACTGAAATACTGTTTTCTATTCTATGCTTATTTCTTCGGGTAAAGGCACTGCAGCCCTGAAAGAGGAAATTTTATTGAAATAAGCACTCTTCACATGGGGGTGAGAGCTGAGGTAAATGCAGGTTAAATTGATGGTCTTCTCTGGTAGAAGCAATGGCCCCTACTTTGTCTGTATCACTTGTATAAGCCAGAGGCCTCTTCATACATGCACAGCTTCGCATCTTTCTCAGCCTTGAAATAAAGATTTGTATTTATTTGTTCAGTTCTTATTCTCTTCCCAAAAGTTTTGTATGATCTTGCTCTGGAATGGGGAAAAATGAGCAAAACACTGTATCTGATTTACTGTCTCCAAGAGCCTAGTTACCAAGGCAAACAGACCTGTTTATTTTACAAGTGCCTGTACACATAATATTCAAATCAAATATTGGTTCTGGAGTAGGGACTCATAATAGGATAGTTTTTTACTTGATAAATAGCTGTGTTTGTGTGGGGACTCCTATTGGGCTCCATACAAACAAACCTAAAGTAAATATTTGCCCATCTCACTTGCGATTTTGCCTGCTTCTGCAGCAACCCTTGAAATGAGACAAATGATGCCACCTTTTGTGGTCTTCACCTTGCGAGTTTGTATCCTCAGGCAGGCAGACATGAGTGGCAACGGACTCTGAGGCAAGCAGAGAATACAGTTCATTCCTGTGCTATATCAATGATAAATCAAGGAACAAAAATAGAACACAGGCAAGACTGAAATCAACAGCTCAGCTGCCTGGAATAGTGTGTTTCCAAAATACTCCAGTTCCTCTGAGCCAGGACAAAGATGCTTTTGCTTTTCTCCTACTACTCCTTTTCTTTTTTTTTTTAACTGGAGAGAACATGTGAGTACCTCAGAAATTTCACTCTTCCTGGCACTGTCTGTTGACTTATACTTTGTTTGGGTTCTTTGTGTGAAAGTTAGCAGCAAAACAGTTCTATAATGGTCCTAATATACCAACTTACTAAAATGCGTGGACCAATGTGTTAATAAAAAAAACCCCCAAACATGGCTTAAAAGCCACTTGGCCTTTCTTCAAGGATCGATGTATTACTTGTTCTACGTGAAAAAACAAGTCCCCAGAGGAATCTAAGGTCTGCAAAGAAATGGGCTGGAATTTAACTACATGAGGTTGCAAAGGGAATCTATTGCTGCCCTAAAACTGAATTTTCACTTCCTCATTCCTAAAGATGACATACATTAGGCTCTCTCCTCCCACTCTGCCTCTATTTTTCTATACACGGATGTATAAATACAGTTACTATTTTAACTGCCTTTTAAATACAAATGTTGCCAATTAGCCAATGTTTCACATGATGCCTGGAAAATATAAAATCGAAGTATTCATCCAAGTCCACATATGGCCAGATCCTTAGTTGGTGTCAATGCTTGCAGCTCTGCTGATTTTTTTGGACCTGGGCCACTTATGCCTGCTAAGGATGTGGCTCAGTAGAATCCAACTGAAAGGCTCTCTTTGGCTTCTCTAAGATATAGATCTGGACCGTTACTACAAATGCTTTAAAAAAAAAAAAATCTGGAGTATGTTAGATGTTGGGACTGCTACTCTGGTAAACAATCACATGTTGGAATATTTTCCTGCTACCTCGAACCCCATGGAGCACAAAATGCAAAGCCTGTTATCCCTCCTCCTGTTTATGTTGGGACCAATAATGCTAATTTTCAAATTTAATTTAACATACGTCTGAAAGTTGCCTGATTGCCCCAGCCAAAAACTGCAATTGGCAGTTCCAGTTTCTGGCACGGCTGAATTCAGAGTGGACTATCTATGCAGATCAAAATATAAAGCAGCACCACTGGTGAGGCCTGGAATACAAGCTGTTGCCAGACATGTACCCAAATCTTTGATGTTTAGTCACAGCATAGGTCAGGAAAGTGTGGAAGGAGCAAATTCTGCTACATATTTACTAGGAAATGCAAAATCGCTCTCAAGTATGTGACATTACAGGGCTGAATAAAAGTAGGAGTTTAACAGAAGATTAAATTTGTGGAAGCTAAGATTTAAATCTATCAAACTTAAAAACATCTGGTCAGTTCAGATGCTGTGTGTCTTTCCTTAAGAAGAATGTTCTCAAGGCAGCATAATTTGGATAGAGTTTTTTACTGGACCATGAAGTGGAAGTATTCCTGCCTGGCTTCAAACATAGGTTTTGCAATTTTAGGAATAAATGAAGTTGAACACTAGCTGAACTCACCAAAGGACATTTTAAAATCAAGAGAGGAGAGAAAATGAAACATAAAACAAATAGTAATAATGCCAATGAAGCAGGAACAGCCACACAATGATGGGTACTCCCTTGCAAAAAAAAACATTGAAGATAAGAACTCAAAAGAAAGAAGAAATTTCTCAACGTGAACGTTAGTATTAGCATCCTGGGGGAGGAGGAGCACCACGTTGAACCAGGTCTCTCATAAGTTAAGGGAGCCCTCTTAGAAAGTCCCTCTTCAAAGGATCAGATTTTGGATGCAGATATAAGAAGCTGGTTGTAGAACAGCCCCAGGGGTCACTTGGCTTTGATGCGGAGCGGCGAAAGAAATGCAGATGAGTTTGCTAAACATGAAGCTGTCGCATCTAAGGGCTTGTATTAATTAGCCTATGACTCAGTTGCTGCTGTGAAATAAATAAATAAAGCCTGCTTAATACCATCTCTTGATTTTTGCCTTTTCTACCTGTAGTTTCTGGAAATATCTTTGCATGAGAAGAGCTGTACAGTTCCTTTCCTTGACAATCTTGTCTCTCAGTTGTATTTTCCTACAGCCACTAAAGTCAAGCGGAGTTAAGAGTCCTAGATGTTGTGGTGGATCTTGTTCTCTCTCAGGAGGTACCTCCACAACCCTTGAATATGTGAGGTTTTTCAAATTCTTAAATGGATGTGCCCTAACATCATCCCTGTGAGTAGGGCAGGTTTAGTAGTAGAGCTGGGGCTAACAAGATGTCCTTGGGATAAGGGGAGGAGAGAAGCCTGCAATGATTTATATGAAATGTACTGTGGTCTCAAGGATCCTGGCTGGGTTCTTGTTCAACTCTCCCAGAACTTACCTGGACAACAGGATGTCTGCCTTCTCACTTCCGTACCCCAGTTGGAGCTCAGTGTGCTTGATTTTTCTCACTGGGGTTCCAGTTTCAAAGAGGAGGAGCCTTTATGAGCTAGTCATCAAACCAAGGAAATTAAAGTACCTTGTAAGTCAAAACTCTCTTTCTGTAGAGTTAATCATGAGATATGTCAACTTCTTTTTCTTGGAGCAGAGTTGTAATTTGGAAACTGCTTAGAGAAAGGCAGAGTTGCATGGGGAGGAAAAAAGGGTGATATCTTCAGCAGGCATAAATGAGTACAGCTCCCTTGAGTCAGGGAACCCATGTTGGTTCAAGCCTGCCGAGAATCGAGGCATAACTTCTTTGAATGCACTATTTGTAATCAGCAAATAACCCCCCATTTGAATAAGAGCCTAATTCTTATGAAGAAAGACTGTATGAGGCATTGAAAACTTGTTTTTTGTTAAGTTCCAATCTCCGTTATTTGGAAAGAACAAAAATTAGGTTGCACACAATATATCATTTAATAAAACAATTTTTACTGACAATGCAGTTTGGTCTCGGACAAAAATGTTGGAACGAGAGGTAATGGCAGCTTTGAGAGGAAGAAAATGTATGACCCCTTTCTCAAGGTTGTGGAGCTCTTTCATCCCTCTCATGGATGGTACAGGGCATAGCAAGCTACCACCGCAGGCAGCTGCACTTCCTCTTCTTGCCCAAAATGGCATAGTCTGGGCCTTTGCAGAGCTTTGGGGTTGAAAGTTTGATGAAAGTCTATGCTACAGATTTATGACCCAGGTAGGGCAGATACTGGTATTATTTCTATTATAAAAGACTCTATACAACTATTTGTGTGGACACAGGCACAAGAGATGCAACGCTTGCTCACTGCTTTACAATTGGAAGTGTGTCACATCAGGAGCCACCAGAAGCAGGTCTTGGTTCAGATGGAAAGGAGGTGCGACACAACTCTGTTTAAAAACCTGAAGAGGAGTAATGGCCATAAAAAACCCCTGATGCTCATTTTTAACGCTGCAGCTTTGGGGCATATATTGAAGAATGCACCCCCTGTATTGTACTGCAAATATGCATACGTGTCTCTTGTGATTAAGGCTCTGTATCTCTGCATATGCATATTTATTATTGTTTATTACTTATATGCCACCCAGAACGTATATGGCACTTCAGAGACATATAAAACAAGCTGTTACCTCCTGTGAATTGCTTCCAATCCAAGTGCTTTGTAAGGCTCTTTAAGCAACTGATTTGGAAATCTAGTTTTTTAGTGCCACTTTTTAACGACAGATGCACTGCTCCAATAGAAAGAATTTGTTTTCCCACTGAAATTTTGTGATGGCCACCATAGACTGGCAGTGAGCAGGTTTTAGGATGAAGTATTCCACTGGAGTCTTCATTATAGGAAAGCTCTCTTTCTCTGTCCTTTTTTCTATTTTATGAGATGATTTATTTATCTTACCAAAGACCTTGAAAGCCAAAAACAGAGATAGATTCCTGTTGTGCAATGTACCAAACATGTGCTGCGTAAAGATGGCTGCAGTACTAAGCAGTGGAGAATTTATAATGCATTTCTGTTTCTGCTAGACTGAGTCACCAAGACGACCCTGTCTGTCTAGGTCCAACTGTATCACACTTTGGCTGAAATATGAACAAGAGATCAACCGTTTGCGGATTAAGTGGTGAAAGAAAACGCCTACGCAGAGCATGTGTCAGAATGGCTCTATCAGGGACTTAAAGTCATAAGATTCCCAGGAGGACTACTGCTGCACATGCAATATAAATTATACAAGCCGCCAGCCAGCCAACTTGGAGGCACTTCAAATAGCTGTAGCTGCAAACCCCATTTTAACTTCCTTAAAGTTCTGGCTGGGAGTCTAAGAGAGGGACTGCAAAGTGGTGGATTCAGCCCCTGGTCTGACTGGAAGTGCTTACAGACCTTGGGCAAAGCAGCAACAGTGCGAGGAGGCACAGAGCTCGGGGCAGCAGCCTGGGAAATCTCCACCGCAGAGAGGAAGAGGAGAAATGGTCCCTCTAGTGCGCTGTTGCTGCCGGAGAGAGGAGACAGCTCCCTGATGCACTTTTACCAGGAGCATTTCGGGGGATGTTTCAGAAACAGTGTAACACAGGAAGCTCAAGGAGATTTTACAGCCCCGGTGCTGGAAGAAAAGGAATTTCCACTGCATTTTGCAAAATGCTGGCAATTCCTATTTCGAGACGAGTGAAACAACTAGGGGATGCCAAGCGGATCTGCAGCCAGCGCATCTGATTAAACAGTGTGTGCTTGCCACTCCTTTCCCTGGCTTTACATCAGACTCGCACCAGTGACGTCAGTGCATTTACCCCTTGTTTGTAGCAGCCCTAGAGAGAGAAAAGACAAGCAAGCTGGTTTCAACAAATCAGCCCGGCCTCATTAGCTCTCATCAACTTGCTCTAACATGTCCAGGGAGTATTTGGCTTAGAAAGAAGGTAGTGTTCACAATACACAGGGCAGGATTTGGCAGTGAGGATTTTCAGGAGATAACAAGTCAAAGCTCTATTCCCACAGAATGAAGCCTGTCATAAACACTGGCCTGTTTTTACTGTCGGTTACTGATTAATGCTGTGATTGCTGTGGCCGTTTGCTGTGGCTCCCTAGGCATTGTCCACTTGCAGACTATTGCAATTACAATTGGGCAAGAAAGGGAAAGTATTTTTTGTCTCCGCTGCTGAGAAGGTTTTAAATTAACTCTTTTTTAGAAGAAAAAAATTGCACCGATTTTCCAGTTCTTTCAGTGAGTGTGGGGGGGAAGCATCCCGACAGTCCAAAGAGAGACTGACTTATCAAGAAAAATTGAATAATTTAAAAAAGGCAAAATTATGTTCAAAACAGAGCTCATCCTCTTTTAATGAAATGTTCAACTTGCCTTCTTCAAGCAGCAAGGTGTCTGTAAACATACGATCTGTCCTTCTGTGTGTTGGTGTCTGCCTGCCCCTCCTATGCAAGGGAAAGCAGTCCTGCGAGAGCTGACATTACTGGGCCCTGAAGAAATTACACTGGAGGCAGGCATGAACGTTTCTCTGTCTTTTTGCTGATGGATGAAGAAATCCATCTGATTCTGAAAGCCGGAGGAAAAGAAAAACCAGCTTTATGGGGTATCAGACTTAAATCTGGTGGCTGTTTATAAATTATTTCTCCAAATCTTCTCTAGCTCTCAGCTTCAGGGAGACATTTAAACCTAGACGGCCCATGCTGGTACTGCTGTCGCTGATATATGAGGCACTTGCCTTGCAGCTGGCCGTGCAGGGAAGCAGGTTTCGGAGCAGGGCAGGGCTGTGCCTAGGGATACCGGAGGTGCTCTGGGGATGGAGGATCCATGAGGGCGGCTGCTGCAAAGGCAGAGATCCAGGTGCTCTTTGGGAGAAGCTGGAAGAGTTTGAGAGGAGCTGTGACAGCACTGAGAGGAGTCTCCGAGGTGACAAAGAGGAGAATGCAGGGTTGGAGAGTGCATTTTAGAGCACTGTTTCTCCACAGTGGGAGCATGGGAGAAAAAGGGCTGACTTTCGTGGTGCCAGTCCTGCCCATCATGGAAGGCAGCAGCTGGTGAATGGACAAGAGACAGCGAAATTCTGCCTCTGTCTTTTCTTAGAGAGTTTGAGCTTGTCATCCCAATGTAGACCAAAGGAAAGCCCCTGGTGGGATGCATAATGCGGCTCTGTCTCACAGGTTCCATGACTCAGGCTGTCCTAGGAATAGAAACTAGCACAGGGCTCTCTCAGATCCCACAGTTGTCTGACATGTGCCTCGAAAATACCAAGGTATTTTTTACCAGTGGTACAGTGCTGCAATTCCCAGAGAGCCACAATCCAAAGCCTGGGAGATCTGAATCCTGCCAAGGCCCAGGAGACACAGCCTTCCTTGGAAGGGCTGTTTCCCCAGAGGCTTCAATGATGGACCTCTTTCCTTTTGGTTACAGAGCATCCAGCGGGGATGCTGCTCTTACATTTGGGTGATGCCATGGTGACAGGCGACAATGTGAGCCCAGCTGCATTCAGTCAACAAGCCTAGAGCCCTGAGAATGGCCAGCTCTCTGCTGCAAAGTCTGCAGTGTTACCAGTTCAGTGTATGCAGATACACAGGCATATCCAGGCACCTTAAGGGGAGGTGGGATTGCCCCTATGCTGTTACTGGGGAGGGGTGCAGAGAGCAGCTCATACTCCGGATCGGTCCCTTTCTCTGTCCTCTGATATCCTCTGGCAGAGACGTATCTTTGCCATCCCTGGGTTGAGGTCAGAGGCGCTGAACAAGCGGGTGGGAGGACAGTATCTCTCGGGATACGGTCCAGCACACTCTCCTCGTTTGCCACCCCTCCAAGCAGCCATCTCAGGAATCCAGCTGGCAGCACAACGGCTGGCTGCAGAAGCGAGTTTTAATGGGGCCAAATGAGAGCTAATTGTGTCTGTGCTACAAAGCACAGGAGGCTCCAGTGGAAAGGTCAGGCTGTTAAAGGCTCCAGCATGCCGGGTAGGTAGGAGCTATTTTCACTCAGATACAGAGATTCCAGCACATCTCTTGCCGCCTTCTTGTTTCTATAGCAATACTGGGGCCAGGCTGCACTGGGCTGTGCAGGGACTCAGGCAGCAAATGGGAATACAGCCGCATACAAAGAGTATCATTGCTCCAGACTGCCTGTCCTGGGGTGCGGGAAAGTCTTGGGAAGACACTGCACACTCTGTGTTAAAAGCTTGATGCAGACAGCTGTATTGAGTAAAGAAAAAGTCTTCGTTCACCTACCTGCCGCATTACAGGAAAAATGCTATAATATGAATAGGAGAAGGCAGGAAGGGAAACCAGAAAGGGTCCAAGAATGGAATAAAAATGTTAATAATACAATATAATACAATCCCTTCCAGTGTTTGGGGGTTTTTTTAAAGATATTGTTGAATTTGATGCCAAAGATTTCATTCTCTGAATAATTGTATAGGATGGACCCAACAGCCCATAGAAAAGCAGCTACAATATCCCCAGGTCTTTGTTTTCTCTTCCCTGCTCTCCTCCCCTCTCCCTTTTTTTGTTTGTTTTCTGGCATGACTCAGCAACTGCGTAATATGTTAGCACCCAAGCATCATTTGGGAAGCTTTAAAAGAAATCAGGAAAGCTGACATTTTCTTAGATATGTAGAGACCTAAAAGTCTGTTCTGTTACCACAGAGAATTCAAACTGTGCTGGGTGCTGTGATTTACATAATAAGAGAGTCCCTGCTCCTAAAAGGAGATAGCGTGCAATCAGGAAAATCAAGCAAGACTGGGTGGAAAGAAGTGCTGCTCTCTCTGCTTTTCCAGCCAAGGAACTGAGATGTACAGGCATTAAAGCATGCTACAGAATGCCACATAACCCTTGAAAGCACACCCCCCCATCCCCCAGAAGCAGGGGAATAGGGCCCCCAGTTTCATGGGTGTCCCACCCCCTCCAGCCTACCCGGGTTACCCTCCTGTGAGCTGCAGTCCCTGTGCTCGGTATGTTTGGTTAGGATGGTAGCATTCCCTTCCTAAAGCAAAGTGATGCCTGAGTTCTCAGTCACATTTAATGCTTCCCTGGCATTAGCAACTCCAAGTAGGAAGTAAATGAAATCCTCAGGGTTTACTTGAAAGTCAGATGGAGGATTTATTTATGGTCTTTTGGTGGGTTGGGTTTGGGTTTTTTCTGGTCCTGACAGTTATTTCCCGTTCAGTATGGGAACTGGCTTTGTTTTCCAGCCTGACAGTACTGCAGTCTCTGTTCTCACATGGCTTTCTTATCACCTCTCTGCATTTCCTCCTCTCCCTCCTGTCATGAATTGTCACATTATGTTTTGTCACTTCTCAGCAGTTCAACCTTCAAGTTCAAACATATCCACACACCTAAGGACCTTAGAAATCAAAGAGAAATTTATCTAAAGGTCTGACTTAGATGAAATTTCACCACCAGACTGATCACTGCAGTTTGAGACTCGTATCCTCCTAGCCTTGAGGCTACACACAGAGAAAGTCCTCAAGAAATCCCGACTAGTGACATTTGTTCTGCTTTAGGCTAACAGTGCCAGTCTCAAACCAGCTGTGCTGAGAGACCTGGGTCTGTTCAGCCTGGAGAAGAGAGGACTGAGAGGGGATCTCACCAATGCTTAGCAATATCTAAAGGGTGGGTGTCAAGAGGATAAGGCCAGACTCTTTTCAGTGGTGCTCAGCGACAGGACAAGGGGCAACAGGCACAAACTGGAACACGGGAAATTCCATCTCAAGATGAGGAAAAACTTCTTTACTTTGAGGGTGCCAGAGCACTGGAACAGGCTGCCCAGAGAGGCTGTGGAGTCTCCTTCTCTGGGGATATTCCAAACCCACCTGGATGTGTTGCTGTCCAACCTGCTCTAGCTTGAACTTGCTTTGGCAGGGGGGTTGGACTAGATGATCTCAGAAGGTCCCTTCCAACCCCTGCCATTCTGTGATTCTGAATTTGTGCAATTACACACAAAAAAATTGAGAGCATAGCCAGTGTTTCCAGCTCCTGCCTCCTCAGTTGCTGCAGCTGGTCCCTGGGATCAGAAATGCATGAAAACAGTGGCCTTCATTGCTGATGCTGGTTAATTACGTGCCCCCTGTTATATCCCTGAGGCTTGAAATAAATATTTTTCCACGCCTAGCAAAGCTAAACATAGCATTATGCTCCATTCCCAGCTGATTCCCATTTTAATTTTGCCTTCAGCACTGCTTTTCTGTTTCATTTGCTTGTAAACACCAAGCACTTTAGATGATTGTATAGGGAAAGTTCGCTGATGCTGGAAGAACCTTCCTTCCTTCTGGCTTCATTTCCCAGGGGATCACAAGCAGTGCTCCAAAGCAAGCACTGGACAAGTTGATTAACAGGAACAACAGAGGAAGATGCTGGTGCTATCTAGTGTGCAAGACATTTGTGGAAGAAAAAGGTCTATTGAATAGTTCCCTTGCCAACTCTTGCCTTGCACCAAATGCTACTCATCATATGTCTAACAATACACACAAGATCCACCTATGTGAGAATAACAAACATTCATGGGGCAACACTGCAGCAGCTTCTCTTTCTCACCCCTCTTAAAATCCTCCAAGCATGACACTGGACAGCCTTTTATCATTCTCCAGGGTTTAGATGCCAGCACTTTTCCTTATCAGACTGTCTTCTCAGGAACATGTATATTCTTTGTTTTAAATATTGTGCAGTCAAAGTACTGATCAGCGTTTTGACCACCTAACTGTAAAACAATTCAGAATGTGAGGAGATCAGCCCAGCTGGTCTTACAACATGGTTGAGACAAAAGATACCTTGTTTTTTCATCAGAAAGCACATGGAGACCTTCCCCACAAATCCAAACCCTTCTTCAATAACAATCATCCCACCCTAACAAATCTGCACCTAAGCTGCTTAACAAGATTCCCTCTACAGCCAACAGAAAGAAATAGACACTGAGGAATGTTTTTGGCCTAATTTAGATGCTTTCAGATTAGATGAAATGCATCTTAGAAACAACTGCTTCTCTCAACTGCAAATAAAGCTAGTGCAGACAACTAGCTCAGGTGGAGACATCTGTACTGTAAACATCTACACATCAACAGCTCAGTCCCATCCCATTGCAACTATCCTGGCTTTGCAGCCCTTTTGTCTGAAAAGTTCATTTTTTGTAGCAACTCCACGAGGTTTCAGCTTATTTACAAGCTGTAGTGATTTTGCTGCCTTTTTCCGGTATTTTTTTTAACATTATCATCCTCTATCTGGGAAGTGTCATTGAATTTTAGTTTCGTGAAATGAGAAGAAAACAAGAGAAGGCATGCATGAAGCAAATTCTTCAAAAACAACTTTCTGTCCAGCACTGTGCTAAGTATAAACATTCTTAAACATAATGCCAAAATAAAGAATAAAGCAAGAACTCAAGGATGGCCTTGTGGAGTGTCTCTGCTTCTGAGATGCACAAAACTGGGAAAGAAGCACCAAGCCCTTTGCAGAGCATACTGGAGAACAAACTGCAACGCTTTGCAGAAATGCCCTCACGTACACACATTAAATAACACAGCACAGGCTTTTGAACTTCATTTCTGCCTCAGTTCTTGCTCTCCTTTTCAAGCTGGGTTCGACATCTATCCATTTCCAGTCTGCAGCCAGCTGGGAGCATCATCTGCCAGAATGCTGCTCCACTGGGCTGCACTTCCTCACTGAGCACAGCACAGCCGCACGTCTGCCCAGACACTTCCCTGCTGTGGATCTTGGGGGTTTATGTTTCTTTAGGTCTACTGTTATTATTGTCACCATTTCTCAATAATTCCTTTCTTCATCCATTTGAGAAGATAACTCAGCTCTCAGTCTGAGTTAGCTCTTGCATCCTGGCCTGAATTCCCATTAATCCTTTCTCCATATCATTTACCCTCAACCCAGGCCCTCAAATTCCCTAATAACACATTGCCAAAGTTAATAGAAACAGACCAAGCTCCTTTCCCTTCCTTTCCCTTCCTTTCCCTTCCTTTCCCTTCCTTTCCCTTCCTTTCCCTTCCTTTCCCTTCCCTTCCCTTCCCTTCCCTTCCCTTCCCTTCCCTTCCCTTCCCTTCGACATGGGTTTCTAGTTGCTTTTTTCCTAATGCACGTACAAAGTGCAGTCATCGTTAGGAGATAATTCAATTAGATAAGATCAGCTATCAGAGCTAATAAACCGATACAAAAATGAGCTTGCGCCAGCCATCAGCAAAGCCAGATGAGGAGGTAGCTTCTACCCTGTTAATTAGTTTAAGCAAATGTGCATCTGTGCGTCCCTGGTGTGAAATCAATACTGGGCAGCCCTTGTCTCAGCCAGGTGTCCCCCTGCCAACCCCATGGGGCCCACCCTGAGCTGTCGGCCACTCGCCAGATGTAGCTGCGTCTGCCCCCTTGTCCAGCCTGTCATTTAGCCTCGCCTGGGCGGCTCTTCCACCCTACACGGCCGCCTTTGTTCTCCTTGAAAGCAGATTTTATTTATGGCGTGTGCTAAAGCAATATTGCATCCCTGCAGGGGCTCATCTCCAGCTCAAGGAGAGGAGTTACATGGAAAGGGAGAAAGAGAAATTTCCATCTGCCAGTAGTGGATACAGTCAGAAGAGGCAAAAACGAGTGCTGCCTTTTAAAACATTTGCAAAGCCGTGCCTTCTGGGGTTTGGTTTTGCAAAATAAAAGCCAGGGCTGGGTCAGTTTCAAGGCACCAGGGTGCAGCACAGAAGTGAAAGGATGTTAAAGAAGCATTTATGCTTTTGACCTGCATTTACACTTTAACATCTCTATCTCATTCCACATAAATTAATCTGATGGGGCTTCAGTAGCAGTGTCTGACATAGGAAGCAAGAAACTTCCCAGAAATATAAGATACCCTGACTGAGAAACAACAGAGCGGAAAATACAGGTGCATCGCTGTGGTTGACTTTCCCCAGAATAAGGTACAAGCCAGTAACTTGGGCCACTGTTATTATTACTGTTGATACAAATGCACCTGCAGGATCCCAGGCAAAGACGAAAGCACCCTCTGGGAGAATGTGGCAGGTGGGGGACATGGATACGGTGAAGGGGCCTGCGGAGGTGCTGCTCAGCGGTGGGACACACCGCTCCCCAGCAGTGACTGCCCTCACCTGCTCCAGAGAGCCACGTGTGCCCCTCCTTCTGCAAAATTACATACTTGTATCTCCTCCTATGCCTCCCCATGTTCCCCTGTGTTCTAGTTTCTCTTTAAATCATCTGGTGACACTATGAAGAACTGAATAGCCTTCCCTTGAAACCATTATGAAGCATCAACCCCATATAAACCCATGCAGGGGCACGTCTGGCGCCTTCCTGACGCAGTTTCTCCAAACAGTTTCCTCTTGCCACTAACACTCAGTCTTCACTTGCTTCACACTTCTTCTTTACCTGAATACTTACCACCTCTTTCTTCCCCTTGGCTTTATCAAAGCCACTGTGTGTTTCCATACTAGGAGCAAAGTCTATGATTGAACCAGACCTGGGTTGCTTTTCATCCTTAGGTCTCTGAGAAGGTGATTTTCACTACCTGGGCTTTCTCTGTAGGGAACCTGCAGGTTTTAAGATTCTCGCTCCTTGCATATTTATATCCCTCCTCAACTCGTGGGCCTGCCCGTTTGCAGAAAGGAGCGACTGTGAGACACAAGGTGGTTTAAGTTGCGTTTTAACTGGTATTGCCCAAGTCCAGCCTCCTTCCAGTGGCTCCCTCCAGTGGCTGGCTCCAGAAGCTGTTTTTCTGCAAAAACCACCTTACCTTTGGGAACCTCACTTTATAATGGCTTGAAAGCCTTCTCCATAGAAACATGCTGTTGGTTTCCTTTGTGTACTCAAGTCACCGGATGCAGAGGCAAGCAGCTTAATGTTCGCTCTGCAGAGCAGAATAGACTGAACTAAGTGGCATGGGGAGCTGACACATAAAATTTTCGCAGAAGTAAAACAACAAGCAAGGAGTGATAAGATCCAAGAGCAGATCTGCTCCTTTACATCCTCCACATCACCAACAGGAGCTATTGGGAGAGAGGGAGTGACTCGTACACTTGAAGAAGAGGCAAAAGTGGAAGAAAAGTAGGTAGCAGTGGGGAAATGAAAAATCCACAAGCCTACGTTATAACCAGGTACACTGCAATTCCGATACGGCTTCATCAGCAAGAAAAAAAGAAAAATCTCAGCCCTAGGGGGATCTTTATCAGCAATGAGGTGGGAAGAGCAGGTCAGCCCAAAGCCTAGGGAGGAAGGCAGTCTTCACTTCTGCATTAGCCCGAGGGACACAGACCCCAAACACCTCTTCCTCCCGTTAACAAAGATTTGGGCCATATGTAGGAGAGTGCTTAGAGTTCTTATGTTGCTCAATATCCGTACAGGTCCCAGAGCATTCCCCTCCTTCCACTTAAAAACTGAGCAAACAGCACTGAATGCGTCCTAGGCACCTACTCTTAATCTGGGAATCTTGCATTTCCAAGGTGCAGCTGTCTTTGCCAGGAAACAAGATCCCCAAGGATCTGAGCTCAGAGAAGCAACAGTGAGTTGAGTGTTTTAATTGAGCCTCTGTAGGCTGCAATACAGGTGACAGTGTTGCAAGGCAACAAAATTTCTCCCAAAAAGGCCGGTGTCTCCAGACTCAGGTGGAAATATTCATGAGCAGCCGGTCTCCTAGAAGCTCCGAGTGACAGCCCTAAGGGGTGAAAGTAGCCAGTATCAATCCACCTGACTTTCTTTTTTGCCTGCACTAAACTGCCTTAGAACAGATGAAAGCTGAATCCAAAGGAAATACAACATCCCTAGTTTTGCTCTATGAAATTTCCACCATTTCCACCATTTCACAGACTACACACGTTGGATACGATGCAGGTGACTCCTCAGCTGGAAAACAAGGACTATTTCTATAACGTTTCAAATGACAGAAGAATGCCCTTATCAACTTGGCTGTTCTTTAGTCACAGGCAGAGGAAATTGGCAACGTTGATTCATTTAGCTCAGGCACATTCGGTTCTAAATCAATCATGTCAAAAATACATCACCTGCATTCAATACGTTTTTAAAAAAGGAAAGAGAGATATAGACTACAAGAATAAATCACAGCAAAACGGGGCTTGGTTTGAAATAAACCTATAATTTGCTCTGAAAGGATAAATATGTTGTTCACTTTAAACATTTCCCCAATATTTAACAGATGACTTGGCAAAAAGACTAGGCTTAGCTTTGAAATGGCTGTTATCTCAAGGTCAGAGAAAAGGGATTGAGAAACCAAGGGGGCAGCAGGAGGCCAGGATCAGAGCTCTCCCTTTTCCAGACATAGGGCTTCCTCCTAATGCTTCTCAAAGAGGCTTGTATGGCACCTTCTCTGGGGGCAAGGCCTGAAACTGGAGAGAAGGGGATTGTTTCCTCTAACACTGCATGGAAATGGTTGCTGGTATAAAGATAGTAGTCTCTCTCAAATACTACCAGCTTGGTCCTGCAGAGACCCAAACCACCTGCTCCAGTGATGACTCTAGTGCCAGTGAGAGTGTCTCACCACAAAGATCAGTTTTCAGGCCAAAATAGCTGTGGTGTGATTCACCTCTCTGTGTCTCCATTACACAGCAGTCACACTACCAGAAATTTAACCAAAATGTAATTAGCTGAAGGCACATTCTTTTCCTTACAAAAGCACTGGATGCAAAGCAAGGGCCACAAAACACTCCAGCAGACGTGAAACAGTAACTTATCGTAGCTACTCGTGTTTGGTCAGAACTGAGACAATGTAAATCATCACAGCTCTGCTGATATTACTACAATTCACCCAATCTACATCAGGGGCAAATCCATCCCATTTTCATTCGATAAACACAACATTATGGAATCTCAAGAGGAAAAAAAGCAACCTAGACAGGGCTACAATAAACAGGATTACTCTGAGGCAGAAGTGTTTAAGTTAAAAATAACGGGTGAGAACAGAGACAGGGATTGTAGGAATAGTAGCTGAAGAACCAAGTCCACCACGAAATAGGAGATAAGCTGAGGGCTGAGGACTAGTTCCCCCCAAGACCAGCTTCTGATTTTGAAGTCATT
The DNA here is from genome assembly GCA_013397275.1 of Burhinus bistriatus. Taxonomy (NCBI): domain Eukaryota; kingdom Metazoa; phylum Chordata; class Aves; order Charadriiformes; family Burhinidae; genus Burhinus; species Burhinus bistriatus. The sequence continues at coordinate 305,940 of VYXH01004354.1, read as the reverse complement.
TGTGGTTGATTGTTGTATATTCAGGAGTATGGTTAGGATGGAGAATAAGGCAAAGATTAGAGACAACTGGAGCTGCAAAAGTAGTTTTCTTGTTGAGGACAGGTGAACTTCTACGGTCTCTTTCTGAATTTTCAGCTAGCTACTGGTTCCTGTCCTATTGGTTTCCATGGAATAATTCTGAGATAAGAGACTAGGACCTTATGATAGAATCATGAATTGTTATGGTTGGAAGAGACCTTTAAGATCATCAAGTCCAACCATTAACCTAGCACTGCCAAGTCAGTACTTAACCATCTCCCTCAGCACTACATCTGCACATCTTTTAAATACCTCCAGGGATGGCAACTCAACCATTTTCTGGGGCAGCTTCTTCCAATGCTTGACAGCCCTTTCAGTGATGAAATTTTTCTGGATGTCCAATCTAAGATGATGCTACAGCCTTTTCTTTAAGGAGATTAAAATCTCTTTGCACAGGCTCGAGTGTAGATCCCAGGGCTCTCTGTTATCCAAACCAGAGGATCCAAACCAAGTCTCTTACTAGCTCTGGATCTTCTCTCAGTCACAGAATATTGCCAGGTTTCCTAGTCCTGTAGATTCATCTTACTTAAACATTTTAGTGGCAAATCCTTTTATTGCCTCAAAGAGGTATTTCCTTGGTTTTGTATTGATTGGAGACTTGGATGGACCCACCCTTCATTCAGAGAGCCATCAAAGTGCAAATTGGCTGCAGTTCAAGCGTACCCCCATCCATTTCTTACTTGGCACCAGCAAAAGCACAGTCCATGTCCATCTCTTACATGGGACCTTGAGTGAAATGACACAGTAAGAGTAACCCATGGTGAATGTGATCTTTACCTCTGGTCTTCTGTGCCACATCTTCCATCAGTAATTGACACACAGGTTTTATTTTATCCAGAATATTTGAAAGAAGGGTGCCTCCAAGAAAGGAGCTAACACTTCTTCCAAGAGTTAAATTTCCAGAGCCCACTGGGAAACTGTGCTCCGGTTCAAGCATGTGAGCCTAATTGTCAGGTAGAGATTTCCACATGGATTCAATCAAAAGGCTCTGGGAAGAAATATTTCCCACCTCAGCATTCCTGTAAGCTTAGGAAGAGGCAGGGAGCTCTAGTGAGAATACTTCTAACGTTCTTAATTTCACAGATGGCCGAGTATTGCACCAGAGGAGACTGCTTCTGCGACACAAGTGCTCTGTTAGAACTTGTTCTTCTCTTTCCATCTTGTTCAATTGCAGGGAAAACTTTGGAATAAACACCACATGCAATTGCAAGAGAAAGATACCATCTTTGTAACTCACACTCCACTTACACTCCAATTCTCATCTTTTCAGTTTAAGGGATATTTCTTTTGCCTTGTTGCTGCCAAGTTTCTGTTTTTAACCAGTTTTCTCAATTCATAAATGAAAAATGAATCATGAAGGCTGAGTTAGCCTCAGATAGCTGGTTTCAGGATTAGTCCAGAATCAAAGTGCTTGCAAGAACTAACTCCACACATTTCATGTTTCCCATGGAAGTAGCCTGAATTCAACCTGCCAGAGATCTCGCTGGTCCTTAAGGCAGGTGATGTTGGACATCTTTTTGGAGTGGCGCAATTGTAGAGCAGGTACCATCCTGAGGGCAGGCATGAAGTAATACAGTGCTTGCACCTGAAGATAGCCCTTGCAAAGAGTTGTAACATTTGTGGGAAGTGTCCCAGTTTCTGATTCACTGTCAGGAATTGGTTCATTGCTTCATTTTGCAGTAATTGCTCATGAATCAGATGATGTTTCTGGCAATAAATGGATGAGCTAGCGCAGATGATCCCTCTCAAGATAAAGAGGAGTTTTGTCGTATGTGAGTGGCTCCTGGGTTTCCCTGAGCTAGCAAGTCTTACTAGCAGAAGCAAATAGCCAAGTGATTCAAAATGCATTCTTCCCAAAGCCCTCCTGTAAGGCTGAGCTCAGGAAAGGGAAGAACAGGTGGTCATGACAGATGCTCAGTGGTTTAAAAACACTTAGGTGTAGAGGATATACAGTGTACCACCAAGATCCCACACTTGGGATATCCTTGAGGCCATATTCAGATAACCTAAATTCTACCTTGTCCTCTGTGTTTACTGTATGAGGAGTGTAGAAGTATTGAGTAGAGTGTTGTTTAAACACAGGGATTTAGAACTCTCACATGCCATTAGAAATTCTCCTTCCCAGTATAATATTCACAAAGGAAAGAGCTAAAGGAAAAAGGGCATTTTCCAAGATTCCAGTTAGTTTTGAAAATAGTAGAAAAATCAGCTACTACCCCAGACACCAAGACGCCCGTGCACGTTCTTCTTTTAGATTAAAGGAAAGTTCACTGGTCTATTTGTAACACAGCTGTCCCATATGTGTGGAAAATGTCATCCGCTGATTCAGAATTATACCGAAACTAATGAAAGTTGTTCCAGACCCAGATAATCTCCAAAGAAGCTAGAACTGAAGATCTGCTTGGCTACCCCAACATGCAAATCATGAGCTGTGAACCACAGGGCTCAAAGCTTCATGCATCCTTTGTCCAGCACTGATTGATTGCTTCACTTCATCCACAGAGCTGTCATTTGTGATAAAGTGACCAATATGAGCAGGCAACTTAGCAGCACAGACAGCAAGGCGTAGTTGCAAATATTAGGATGTCATTTCCAGATGGAGCAACAACTGAAACTGATGAATGAGAAAATGTTATGACTGGGGATGTTCAACCCTGAGAGGAGTTCACCCTAGATATTACAAAGATACGTGTTGGTTGCTTTGGGCCATGAAAGAGCTATCAAGAAGATACTCTAAAAATGGTACACCATTTATCGAAGGGACAAAAGCACAGCTTACCTTGTCAGAGAGTTCTCCACTAGGCCCAGGGAATATGAACTGAATTAATATGCTGAACAAATAACAGTGAAGGCATCAACTTTGCAAACAGTGCAAAAATACACCAGCAGTTGTGGGAAGCTAAGCCATCCTTACACCTCTTCTGGCTGTAGGTTTCCCTCTCCATCTGTGGAGCAGGAAGGATTTGGATTGCATGTCCTGGTGATAATCCAGAAAGACAGCCATGTGGATTTTAGCAGGAAGCAAAAAGATAAGGAAAATAGCAACATTCTTTAAGAGAGCTAAAAGCAGTGGGTTTTGGCAAGTGGGAGGGGGTGGCAGAAGGAAGTCCAGGTTTTCACAACTTTTATAGCTGCTGCTGATTCTCTTACTTACCAAATCAGCCCTGACAGCAATTGGGGAAGGCAGCAAACACTGAACAAAGTGGAAGTCCTGCACCTTCTCTCTCTATTCATTAAACTTTCACACTTGCAAATATGCAGTGGAATTAACCTGAACATAGCTCAGATTGTTCTCACGGCTAATCACCATTGGCCTTTAATTTTCAGAAAGGACATACATCCAAATATTGCATACCTATGTGATGCACATAGGCAAGGATCTTCAGCATTGCCACCCTTGGGGGCAAATTCAGTGTGATCCTACCCTCAAACGCCATCTCCCTGTTTCCATCACTGCAACTTTCCCCCCATCTCTCGTTTTCCAGCTCCCAGTCTGTGTCTCTTTCTTCTACTAGTCAGCATCCTGTTGTGACTGAGACATCAGTTGTCTTTACCTGAACGAGTAGTCTTACTGCAGAATATTGCTCATGATCAGTCCCTCAAACATCCTTCAGCCCTGCATTCCAATGCAAGAGCAGCTGAGGCTCCTTCCCTCCCCAAATACCAGTCAGCATTAACATATCACCGACATAGCCAGCTGCTGGCTGGCTGGCATGAGATGTCATGTCATGTCATTCACATTGGCAACACTGGTTCGTGGCACTCTGGAATACTTTCAAGGCTCACCAGTCTCCAACTAATCTCCTGCTGCCTGTCTGGATCCCACTGCACTTGCGGTGGACTTGACAACCAGGCAGTCAGTGAGTGCAAATAAGCGTAGCATCATCATTTTAAATGGGGGCCATGTGTTTCTTTGAGACGGTATGCTGAGTGAGAATCTCAGCCAAAAACTGTATTTCAAGGTAAGGATGAAAAAAGCAGTGACTGTTTATCGTCTTTTTAATTAGGGAAAGTGAATGTGAATAGTGTCCCTGTGCACTGTGAGATATAAGGCACCTGTGACATGTGTAAGAGGGCTTGGAGCGGAGCTCAGTGTGAGGGAAATCCAGGCAGGAGGTGGGAAGCATCTGAACAAGATCCACTCAAGATCTGTGCAGCTTGTCTTCAGATTCCAAATATTTCCAAATCATAAAAGTCACAGGTGGCAGTTTGGGCTCTTTTTTTTTTGCTTTGACCATGGCCAAGGAAAATGCATCTGTCCCCATCAAGTAGCAGAACAGAGCCTTTGTAAAGATTGGAAATGGTGAGTAAATAGAAAGGACAATGTCTTCATTTCCCCGCAATGAAAACAGTGGGTGCCCTTGCGCTTCTTCCTCAGTGAGAATTACACGCACAGTCTCTCCAGCTTCACGACTGCAGGGCAACAATTGCAAATGTCAAATAGGAGCTCTGCACGGGGAAAGCATGCAGAAATGGATCACGAAGGAGGCTCTGCTGGGCAAGGAATGAGTGGGAGTGAGGAACTGTGTCTTACTGAGTCTTTGTGGGCCTGTGAACGGTGTGTAAACAGAGCACAGTACAAATCTGTCAAAGTAACCGGGCCTCTTGTTTCAGGACAGGAGAGAAACAACTGTGTTCAGGATTTCACTGCCAGCAGCAGCTGTTAGAGAATTTCATATCTTTTTCTGAACTCTTTCTCTATCAACACAAAGCAGCTAACCCCAAGCCTGCCATTCAATCAAAATCAAGCTGTCTCCTCGGTATGAGAGGACTCTGCTTTCCATGTTTTTCAAGCCTTCCAGTGCATGAAGTAACACAAACACTATGAGGCATAAACTGCTAAATTTCTGAGCTGTGTTCAGGTGAAAAATGCATCTGTTGTGAGAAAGGTGACCCTTTTAATCAGTAATTTGCATTGCTGAACACAGCCTCACGCTGTACAAACAGACACATTTGTGCAGGCAGTTGTAGCAAAACCCAGCAAGCTCTGTCAAAGGAATCAATTCATTTGCCTTAATCATTATATCACTAATCAGATGGAATTGGTGCAGTGTTTGGAAGAGCTGCCCTGCTAAAGGAATCTCTGGGTAGTCACTTTTAATTGAAGTGGCATCATTACTGTGGAAATGAAACAAAATAGATGATCATAAGAGGTGACTCTAAAAGCATCGTGTCAAGAAAATAGCCCTAGCTGATTTATTTATGATCTCCATTGTGAAATCAAAGCTTCAATCCTGCCCTAAAAAATCCTGTTGCTGACAAAACCATGCAAAAAGAAATTCATGGGTTTTTTGTGATTTCCTAAAACCACGGAAGAAAAAGCGTTGGAGAAGGGGCATTTATTATTGCCTTCAGGGAAAATATCATTATGACTTCTGATCATAATGGACTGGTTTTTTCCTCTTCTCTTTTAAAAAACAATGGAAAATGCCAGCTTGCCACCAATGCAGGGGTTTCGCCTTGTTCCCTTTCGCTGAACAAAGCTCTATAAACTATTTGCCAGGTGCTATAGCAATGACAACATCAAAATCCTTAATGGTAACTTGATTCTCAATGAAAACTCACGCTGCTTGTTACCTAAGCTAAGTTGTACATACGTACACAGAGCACCAAGGAGTTACTCTGTCACCTAAGGCTGATCACGGGTAGAATATGGCTTCCCAGCTGCTGGTGTTTTCTAAGCCAGATCCAGACCATGGGCCTTCAGATCCCTCCTGAATTAGGTATAAACACTTTTTTTCCATGTCTTTAGAGTGCTTTACTAATGCAGCTCTCTCCTAGGCACCCCAACCCCAGACTAGGCTGAGGGTCCTTCTTGCAACAGACTTCAGGTTGAGGTGTCATTATACAAGGTGTGAGGGTACCTGGGAGAGTTGTGAAAATGGACTGGGTGCTGAACCGTTGACTCTGCAAATGAAACTTTTTTTTTCCAGTATAACCTCTACTGGTTTCCTGGTGCTGATTGCACAGAACAGAAGCTCCATAATTTATTAAGCAATAGACCTTGTCACCATACTAAAATAGACCTTTTTGCCCTCTGAACCTGTCAGTTCTGTATGGTACAGGGGGATGTTTTGGACGGGGTGTTTCAGAATAACTGATTATTTGTTGGGAGTGAGGAGTGGATTTGGTACCTTGGACGGAAAAAAAACCAAGGCAGAGAAACCTCTGGGAAGAGTGTCTTTATTTCTTTGTGTGTTTGTCCTTAATTGAAAATAAGTTTTGACTAGGAATTTTTTAGGAAGGGGTCCATGTTTTTCCTTTAAACACCTCTGAATGTCATCTGATTGACTTGTTTGGCCAGCCTGGCTGCAGGGCTCTGCCACTTCCAGAATATTGTAGCTGTAAATGCTCACAAACCCCTGTAACTTCATACATAATGTACACAGTGTGACAGAGAACACCATGGCTGAACGATGGGTTCGGTGCTTTGCTCCACAAATCTCGGAAAGAAACCATACGTGAATGTGGGTACATCACTTCAGAAAGAATAGAAAGGACATTTTGGAATACACAGCTTCTGCATCAAAAAAATGTAACATTTCCAGGTTTTCCTCCTTGAAATTCATTACCTTTTACAGTCAAGTGAAGAAATTTGGTCTTTTTAGCAATAAGACATTGGGATGAAAAAAAATAATAATCCAGATATACGTGTTTCCTGCAAAGGCAAGCATAGGACCCTATCACATGGCAAAGTCCATAACTAATCAACACAAAGACTGAAAGTACTGCAGATTGAAACCTCAAGGAACATCTTAGCACAGCTGCATACAGGATTTCTGTGCATATAAAGAAGATATTTGATACCATGGTGTAAGGCGGTTACTACTCCTCACAGAAAGAAAATCTCCAGTTACCCAACTTCAAACACCACAACCTTTTCTAAGGAAATACCTGAAAAGCCCTCATGCTCCACTTAGGGAGTAAGTCTGCAAACAAGCTGATCTCATTTATTTACTATTGAGAAGCTTTTTCTTTATACATGAAGTGGCTGAGGAAAATAATAGAAACTATGTGGCTTAATTTGGGCATAAATAAAGTGTGATTTCCACAGCATGCATTTATTTAAAGTAATTAGCAACACAGTAGTGGCTGTGAAGAATGCTGATCCTGTTCTAGGGACTGGGGCACACTCGGATTCCTGCATGTGGATCTTACGCAGAGACAGGAAAAGCTTGTTCGCAGAGGACCCTGTTGGTTTTTTTGAAGAGCTTCTGTTTAACTCCTCATCTTATTTTGGCCTCAACACATGCTCTGAGATTCTGTCGTCGCTGTGCTCCTTTTTCCCCATCTCCCTTCCTTCCAGCTCCAAAAACCCTGTTTTTGTCCTGTAGCTGCCAATAATTTTGCAAGCGTAACAGCAGTTTTAGCAACTGAAGCCATGTAATGGTTACAGGGTTTTCAATAAGTGCAGTTTTGCCTTGTAGTGACATAAAAGCAGAGGGAATCCAAACATGGCTCCATGTCCTGAGTCTCTGCCATTCATCTTCCATCAGTGCTAAGGGAAGCTGCACCGGGAAGGCTGCAGGCACAATCCCCGTACTTCGGCCTTGATTCTATGAGACGAAATCTGACCTTCCTAACCAAAAGTTTGGGCTCTAAAAAAAAAAAAATCATACAGACTGTGTTGTTTTTAAACACCTGCTTATGACTGGACATCTTTCACAAGAACTGTATTTTCAGTGGGAAATTCCATTTGATCTTCACAGTCTATTGTTTTGCCAGAACTGTTTCTCCTCTTTCTCAGTTGAGTCCAGTGTAGAAGAAAACTATACTGAAGTCAGCAGAGTTTAGATGGAGCAGGCAATAAAAGAATTGGTCCTCAAAATCTGCAAACCTTTAGGCCACAGAGGTTCTTGATTTTCCATTCCACCAGCACAGAAATTTTGCTTTGTCCTTTTCTGCCATGCAAATTCTGCTGCGTCTGTTATTGCAGAATAATCTTCCCCTTTTTTTCTCATCTTCCTGAAAGCATATGCATCTCATAATTAACAGGATTAGAAGCTAGAGTCCTAACAGCCAGCTACCATTACAAGAAGGCAATCCAGGTAAGACTGTCCTCCTTCAGATTTTCCTGAAGAAAAATAGAGAAAAATTCCTTAAGAAACATATTTGGAGACCCCTGAGCAGATAGAAGCCTTTGGATCAGGAATGGGCTGTGTAACAGGCAGTCTTTTAAGGAGTACCAGCAAGAGATGACAAAGGGGTAGAGAATACAAAGCAATGACCTCCATAGAGTATAATAATGGGTTATTCTCAGTGTCTCCAGCGAAGGTTCCCTGAGTGAAATGTTTCTGATGAAAAAAAGCAGCTTACAAAAACACGGGCAAGTGAGATCCCACCCTTTGCAGGTACAAGACAAAAGCAGGCAGTCTGTAGCTGATTCACGATGCTGGGGCTGAGGAAGGTTTGGTTATCCATGAGGAAAGCACAAGATCTCTGGAGACACAAGCAATGGGAAGATCTTGCTTTGGCTGTTTGGGGGCACAGGGGAATATTGCCTTTGAACCACAAGACTTAGTGGGATGACATCCTTCTCATCGTCTTTGCTTGTGGTTAGGCAAATAATTACCCCATTTACTGCTGGACAGGCCTAGCTGGGAGTGAAAAGCTGTTAGTCAGACCTTAATCAGGTGAATGTTAAAAGACAGTGCACCCAGCTGCACGGCAGATATGCAACCCACTGAGACAAGGGACATGGGCAAAATAAGGCAGATCGTGCACTGGGAGATAATCCATTCAAAGCTGCCAGAGCATAGGAGAGAGCAATGTACAGGCATAGCTTGCTGTTGCCTCCTGCCGAATTTTCCCACCAGTTTCCAAGGGAAAATTCCTTAGTGTTAGTATGTTACTTGTGATACATTTTGATTCAGCTGGGATTCAGATGATTCCGTTGAACCCTGCTGCATTCAGCCCTGTTCAAGGACATGCACATTTAAGGATGATCTTGTTCTCAAGTGTTTTCAGTCAAACTGGACAGAAGGGAAGTAATTATCCCCATTTTAGTGATAAGCAACTGGGATGCAGACACACAAAATAAATGGCCCTGACTCATATGGAAAAATTGTGATGGACACACAAAAAGAACACTGCTCTCCTAAGGCCCAGCTCAAGACCTTAGCCAGACACCAGCCTTCCGATAAACCTGGGGGGAAAAAAGTAACAATAGCCTGCTATGAAGTGACATGCTAAATGACTAATACCACTGCAAACAAAGAAAATGACGATAGCATTTTCTCGTCACCTCAGAGATGAAGTAACACACGTGTGGTCTGGGGCTAGGGAACAGCAGACAGGTTTGTACTGTCTGTGCGTACCAGCACAGACTCCAGTGAGCCTCTAACCTCGGGAAACTGATCTCGTCCACAGCTGTCTGACAACCAGGCACCAAAGTCAGCAGGGGGAAGGATATTTGCTTTAATATTGGCCTTCAAGTATTTAAGGAATCTTTCTGGCAGCTTTGCAATTTTAAAACATTTTCAGTGATGCAAACACATTCCCCTCTTGCCTGAACTTTTTCCTTGGGTCGCAGTGTATTCAATACGTTTTAGCCTGACCAGATTTGAAATGGAAGAGGCTTTAAACCACAAAATACATTGAGAAAAAGCCCTAGCAAGCCTCTCCAGCAGCACAGTGGTAGTGCTTTAATGATGCTCACTCACAGGTGTATTATGTCCCTGGTCCCCAGGGGCTCCCTTCATTTTCAGTTTCCTTTCACAAAAGCCCATGCTGCGCCAAGCAGAGTTGTCTAGCTGTTGGGATGATGCTGTTCGGATGATGCAACTAGCATTGCCACACATCATTCTCTTCTCTAGGGACCAATTTGTTTGGCCCCAGCTTCAAAGCACTGCTTCATTTAGACAGGCAAGGGCATTAATTAGAAGCATGAGTCACCTGAAGCCACCTGGTTCTGAAGCAAAGGCAGCTAATAGCAAGGCCACTGCAAGGTTACTCAGCTGCGGGCAAGCTGCAGCTGGGTTACACTCACACTCTCACATGACTTCTGAAATGTTAGAAGCCAAAAAAAACCCCAAAAACCCACCAACCAAAACAAACCTAAACTGGAAAACCTGTGCTTATGCCCTGCCCTTTGTTATAACTTTCCTGACAGACAAGCTGGAAATGCTTATACAAAAGGTGAGTCTTGGTCCCATTCTCTTCTGCTTCAAACAGCATTCCTGGGAAAAAAGAGAGGTGAAGCAGTGGAAGAGTAGTATCAATGGTAAGCAAATATAATGCCAATTCTTTGTGTCCACTTCGTGGTACTTAAACCTGCTTTTCTTCTAGAGCCTTTCATCCTATGCTTATAGGTCATAAGTACCTGTGAAGGTTCCCAACGCTCTTTTGGAGTACGCGTTTTGTTTCTTGTGGCTAGAGATAACTGCTGTACCCAAAGGTCTGCAAGCTTGCAGAAGCATTGTGCCAGAAATAGTGTGCACTGGTTTTCATTCCTGGTCTTTTGTTCCAAATGTGAGGTCCTTCTTTCTGTACTGCTAGGAGGGCTGTTTGTTTCTGTGACTGATTAGGAAGTATCTGAAATTGTTGTGTGAAGTCCTGCCTCTTGTTTCAGCCTGAACTACTTTGATTATATCTTTCATAGGATCTATTTCTCGTTACTGTTGTGTGTCTGTAGGCTGCAAGTCAGACACTGGCTCCCTAGGGTACCAGGCACACATAAAAAGAGAAGTATCCCTAAAGAAATGGATAGGCTGAGCCTTATTTCTGCTTTCAAAACTCTAACACAATTAGCAAATAAGTTGATAAATGTTTCTTCCATGAACCTATGAAGTGCATAAATCACAGATACGCGCAGCTGCAATGTATTCATGCTTCTTTGAATCTTCAATGGGCCATGGAACAAATCATGGAGGTTTATCAGCTGCGCTTGAAGATAGGTTGTTGTCTTTTTCCATATTTAAAGCTCAAACTCTGTATGAGCTACAGTAGTTCACCCTGGCCAAAAATACCTTAAAATCTCCCTGAAGCAGCCCTCTAATGTAGCCTATTCTGCAGGCACAGTAAGTGGAGCATTTCTGGAGGTCTCCAACAAACTGGAACGAAATAAAGAACAGAAAGCAGACATTTATCAGCTCAGCTCATTCCTAATAAAGTATCCAGTGAAGTACAGCACGTACCTCCCTCTGCAAAGCAAGCTTTTCCCCCTCCCTTTCTCATGATGAAAGAGCCCACCCTCCAAAACAAAACCAAACGCTGCCTTGTTTGAGCACTAGCAGGCGGCAGGGAATGACCCTCTACCTGATTTGACAGGCTCTTTGCAATGGGAAGCGCAGGGAGGATTTGGGAAGATAAAAACTGCACGTGGCTATCCAGGCTCCTGTGCCTAGTCAAGAGTTTTCTCACGCCACGCACGCTGGCAGCCACACAGTCGGTTGGACCCTGCCTGAGTCTGCAGTGAGTTGCTCTGTGGGGAGGAGACTGGCTGGCTCTCCTCACACAACTGCCAGCTCCGGCTTGAACAAGGGTCCAGCGAGGCCTGAGCATTGGGCTAGAGGTCCTTTTTCCTAAAAAAACCCAGGATCCTACTCAAAGCCCTGGTTTAGAGATGGGTGCTAAGTCAAGGGTCCAAATCCCACTTAGGAATGCCAGAGAAGTCCTCAGGACAGGATAGGCTAGGGAAGCTTTACTTACACTTGCTCGTTCATCTGTTACATGAACACTTCAGGGTGAAACAAAGACCAAAGGTGATTGCTGAACTGATGTGAACTGGATCTGCTGGAATAGCTGTCTTCGTGTTCACTTGGGGAAAAGAACAAATATTGTTGAACCTTAAAAACAAGCCTGACCAGCTCTAAAGAGAGAAAACGTGACTCGGGTACCAGCACACGGTCCTGCTCAGACATAAACCAGCAAACAGTCAAGCTGATTAGAGTTTCAGGAAAAGGAGCCTTTTAAAAGATTCCAAAATAGAGGAAAGAAGAATCTTGAGCAACAAATCTTTCCTTGCAGCTACATGGTGATAACGTTCTCTCCTAACACCCATCTGCACTTGCATCTCTCCCCAGCAGCTATGTCACAGCCCCAGAACCTTGATAAAAAGACAGCTGATGCAGCAGGACCGGATCAGGAGAGACTGAGCAGCCACTGACAGGGTAACAGACTGCACAGTGTGAAGCGATGACCCCTGGCCCTCTCATCCCTCCGGGATAGGAAGCAAAATAGCTGGTTTGCCTGGCACCTGCGCTGCTGCCGGCCTGGCAAAATGGTTAGTGGTTCTTACTGTACTTGAGTCAGGGGAGTGACTGGCAAACTACAGGGTTTACATGCAACTTACAGGTTCTTTCATCCTTTGTGGAGGTTCCTCCCCTAGGCTAGCCAGATGAGATGAGCACAAAACAAAATTCTTTCTGCAAACGGGGGCCTTTCTGGCCTGGTCTGAGTGGCAACTGCTGCCCTTTGTATGCAGTAGAGTCTTGTAGAACTACCCTGAGCCAGCAGGGCTTTATTCCTGCCTGAGCCAGCACGAATGGTCTTCAGTGCCTGTTTTCAGCTTGGACCTGTTACTGACAGGGAAAAGCTGGTTTAGTTCAGTGGAAGAACAGAAAGGGAATGAAAGCTGTAGCCACTGAATTGGGCTGTGCCCAGAGCCGTATAGCACACCATGTGCATAGAAAGTTCCGTCTGTCTGTTGATACACACACGGAGTGTGCGCACGGGCCCCCCTGTGCACATATGTTTTGATCTTAGCTTTGTACTATCAGCTCCAGGAGTTGGTCCAACAAGCTCTGGCTGTGTTTCCATTCAAATGCTGTACAAGATACGTTCTAGTACAAAGTTTGTGTTTACAACAGGAAGATGAAAAGCCAGGGGTAGTTTTCATTTCTTTTCTGCTTGTCAGTAACATCATTAATTTGGGCTCTAGCCCTAAATAATCCCCCTAATCTGACAGATCACAGATTATGCAACATGAAAGTGATGAGCCTGAAGCTACCTGGAAGCAAATCAATGCTTGGGCTAAAAGGCTCCAGAATTAAAGACAGTGAAAGCTCAGGCATGTCGGGGTTAGGCTGGGACTGACAGCATTGTCGGAAAGGTCCTGACTTCAAAGACTGGCAGTGGGGGTAAGTGGGCAGTTCCTGCAATGTTGGGGTTTTTTTTGCTCTGGCAGAAGGATGGATTTGTGCACTCTCTCAGCAGAAGAGTCATGAGGCCACAAATGGTGAAAAAAACGGGAAAATCTGAAGCAAGAGCCTCACTTAGCAGGAAGGAGTTTGGCAGCACTGGTGTGAGCAAAACTGCTCAGTTAGTCCACCCAGGGTTTAACTTGGTGCTGCCATTGTAGTAACACAGAAAGCATTAGACAAGGTACTTTCAGAACCAGAGGTTTAACAAGTCATTGATAGAGAAGAAACAACCACAGCCACAAAGATGTGGGAATGATTAGAAGAGAGATGGGCTCTCTTGCAGAGCCCAGAGCTGGCATCCACAACCCCACCTACACCCTCCTCCTTGAGACATGCTCACTTTTCTTGAAGGAAAGCTTTCCTGAATAAAATATTTTTGTTTCTCTTTTAGCAAAAGGAACTAGAAAAGAAGGTGTTATTAGCATGGTGAGTGAGGCAGATCAGGTGTAATTCACAACAGGTGTAACACCGCAGCCCCCACTGGCACTCGGGGAGCCAAGCTGGTCTCTGCCTGCAGAGGATCTGGCCAGATACAGCCAGTGCAATTCCTTAACTTTGTGGTTCTTGCTGTTTATTCAGCGCTACAAGTTATCCTCTAGCAGGAGAGACTTCCCACTGCTTTCTGGCTATTTTCTATCCCACATTCATATCTGTGTGTTTAGCGCGCTGTGCTGTATGTGATTATTAGCTTGTTTTTTGATTAACAAGTTTGCTTAAGTTAAATGGGTGCCAGGAAGACTGGTGTTAGTGTCATGGAATCATGCTGGGTGGAAATTCTTCTTGTCTTCATACCTATGATTATTT
>VYXH01004354.1:257000-291560 GCA_013397275.1 Burhinus bistriatus | reverse complement strand
AAAAAAAAAGGCAGCCCAAAGGATCAATTGATGCACTTCAGTTGTCCTTGAGGAACAGATCAGATATGTTTTCCTCTCTCAGAAAGAAGCAATTCAAACTTTCTGGATCTTCTTCTATCTTATGGTACCTTGGGGGATGTTGCACGAAGACAGTGTTGCTCTGCTTTCAAGATACACTGAAAGGTTTCCTAGGCACCCGAGACCCATGTTCAAGGTGTCTTGTTTTTACTCTAGCTTTGGATTATGTGCCAGCATTTCTGCACCTTAGTGATGGAAATTATCATTCCTCTCCCATGCTGCAATGAAGTGGGTTACCACTGGTGTGTTGTGTTCCTGGGATCTGTTTGAGTGCAGGATCTTGTCCCTGCCTGCCACAATCTGACTCTTCTCTGGTGTCTGCAATTGCTTTAGAACAATCCTGCTGCAGACATCACCTTCCAATCCAGTCCTGGTTTCCCTGCCACAAATTTAGTTTGCAAACTGCAGTAAGCTTGTCTTCCTTTAAGCCTGAAATAATTGCATAAGCGCAGACTTCACCCTTATCACCTTGTATATTCCTCCTTCTTTTCTTCCCTTTTTTGTAGTAACCTCTCATTAGAGGAAAAAGAGAGAGAAACTGGGACAACGTGAGCCTTGAGTCCCATGTTTACTGGTTGCTTGCTTTTCTAAAATCTACTGTCTGGTACCTCTACTGCAGCATGTTCCTCACTGGACTTTGATTTAATCAGGACATGTCACTATTGCTGGGAGTTATTAGCCATTTCACCTTCCTGAAAGCAAGAGCTTCCTTGACAAGAACCTAGCAGTGCCACATTTCAAAGGCCTTTCAAACAGCCTTTAGTCCAGATAAGACTTGAAGGGTGAAGAGGCAACAAAAAGCAGCTAATCCACTTAACTGCCAGTGGAAACTTCACCAGCAAAAAGAGCAAGTTATGTTTTGGAATGACTTCTCTGCAGTCAGATACTGGGGATTTCCAACAGCTGCACGGTCCTCCCTGCCTGTGTTTTCTAGTAATGAATACTAACGATCCTTCACTTCTATTTTAATTGCCTGCCTATCAAGCTTTGTTAATCTTCCCCATTTTCCTTAATCTTTCATCAAGTGTCACTTTTTTCTGTGTTTCTTCTGTGTTGACAAGGCATTGAAACATTTCGCTAAGCAGAAAAAAATTAAAGGAAGGAAGAAAGAAAGAAATCCTCCCCTTTGCATCTGGAATGCTCATTTTCCAGATTAGAAAATAAGTGGCTGTGGTATCTAATTAAAACTAATAGGTTAATTAGAGAATATTTAGATCCCCATCCTTCTAAACCAGGAAGACTGTAGACTGCTTCAAAGTCAGACTGTGTTCATAATCTAACCAATACTTGTAGCTAAGGCAGGATTTCTTCCAGAGAGAAGCTAACAGCATTTTAGCCAGAAATTGACCAAGTGTTTGATCTGCATTTTGCTGAATGAGAGAGGTTTTGACTAGCAGAGAGCCAGAATCATTGTTCTAGTGAATGTTGCCTACTTCTCTTGACGTTTCTTGAAGCCCTATAATCAGCCTTCGAGAGTTAGCTCCTCCTGAATGTCCCTTAACCCCTTGAGGCTGTGCAGTGAGGCTGCTCCGGTTGGTGAAAACGCGTGTTACCTGGAAAGCATAAGAAAAGTGGAAATGCAAATTGGCTGATTGCAGCAAAACTCAAGATGAGTTCAGGTGATGGGGCTATCTCTGCTGGAGGCTGTTTCTCTCCTGATAACTCTTAAATATATTTGATTAATACCAGGAGAGTCAAGGAGGACCTCAGTTGGGATCTAGTCACGTAGTCCTTACTCATTGCCTAGGCAATCAGCCTTCGTGAAGTCTCCATCCCGCTTTGAAAATTATCAGCTATTAGAGGTAGCATAACTTTTTTTGGCTTACTTGCAACTCTAATGCTGAACATTAGGTCTCAGTCTGGAGAGAGCAGTTCTCCCTTGTTGATTTACTATTCCAGTGGGCACATCCAAAGGGGTAGCATATGAGAAGGTCAGCTCAATTTGTTTAAACTTGATAAAGAAGTCAGTGCAGAAAAAAGCCCATTAAGCTGAGCATATCTGGCTGTTACCCTATGATGATTGCTGCATCTCTCCCGTCCCTGAACACAGAAGCTTGAAAGTCCATCTAGATAAGGCCTATAGGTAGGATTCTTCTGGACGCAGTCTGTGTGTCTATGTGCCTTTGTTGTTAGCTTCAAGTCTCTTTCTTTTGCCCTTCAGCATTTTCTCCCATAAGCAGCTTCATCAATGAGATGCTCCCTACTTCCCTGCTTAAGATATGCCTCACTGTTTACCAGAATATATTCAGACACTGAAAATATGCTTTATCTTTCAAGGGAGCTTCTGATGTGTGCTGATTTGAGATCTGCATCAGCAAATGAGATCAGGAAGGGAGAGAGAGAGAGGGAGGAAAATAAACAGGGCTAGGGAAGAAAAATAACTTCATGTGCAACATCTAATAATAAATGTTGTCCACTTAAAGAAATCTGATTTCAGAATCTTAATTTTAAAATCTCATTGTTCCAAACCCTTCTCCTCAAAAATCTTTCATGGCAGTCTCAATTACTGAGCTATTTTTAATGCTTTCGCAAGTTTGTTTTTGGCATACGTAGCTACTGTGGAAGAAAATCAACCATAACAACAACTGATGTGAAGTTTTGGGGCATGTCTCATCACCTTATTAGAGCTTTCCAGTGTGTCCTCACCTTGCTCTTTCCAAAACCACCAGATGACAGATTCTAAAGCCTAGGGGAGTACCCCAGCACTGAAATCTGAGAGTAAAGAATGACATCATCCCATATTTATGTTTTTTGTGCTTAAAATCATCGCAATGAGTTTATGCAAAAGGGATAGAAGAAATGCAGCTTTTCTTCGGAGTCCTTGAGTCTGTTTCTCAGATGTTCTTTTTCTGTAACATTTGGATCATGTCAGCTTCCCACCACTAAGAAATGGAATTCTTCTCTCATACTGGGGTAAATCAGGCATGACTGCATTGAAAATGATGGTGCTTCTGGTATGACAGGTTAATTGATCCCTAAACATTAGCTTTCCACAGGGCTGTGCAGAGTATTCGTCACTGATCTTTCAGGCTATGCCATCAGTGCATTTTATCCTAAGAAAATATAACATTACTTGAAGCAATAGTAAATTTTTATTTGAGGGGAAAGGTGGGAGGGGGATGTAAAACAAAAGAACTTCTGAAGCCAGCCCCGCCTGTGTCCTCTGCTCCAAAGACAAGTACAAGAATCCTCGTTTTAGAAGAGTGTGAGCTAACAGATGCTGCATGTCAGGTTTGTACATAGTTGCTGGAAGTTATGCAATGTTTTTAAACAGGACACTCTGCTCCTCAAAGGTGGGATCATCTCTGACAAGTGCAGATTCTGCTCCCTTGCTGAATCTTGCCATATCCTGGACTTGCTGTGAGGAGTTCCACACTTCATTTGCATATTGTGTGAAAACAATATTTCCGTCTACAGCTTAGACTTTTCAATTTCTTCATTGTGCTCTTCCATAAAGAAAGTAACAAAGATTCCTGGGACTTTCAGGCTGAGGCACTATATTGCCAGCCAAGCAACCTTGATTTTGAGCCACACGGAAACTGAGGGTTACTTTGGAGACAGACGTTCAATAGCAATAACTGTGCAGATACTGGCAAGAATTAAAGTTACAAATCCTGATTGCAACTGAACTTCTCTTTGCCCTTATGAAGACTTGCCAAAAAGTCCTTGCAGGGAAGGGAACAAGCAAGGGAGGGAGCTGCAGAACACCCAGCGTGCATCCCCCTGCCAGTAATCATTGGGAAAACAGGCTAGCTCTCCCTTCTCTTCTCCCATCCCCTGCTTCTCTCTCCGTTTGAGCCTGCTACAACAACCCTTGTGACTAACGAATTGCATTTCAGTTATGACTGAACAACCTGCCTCGTTCAGCATCGAATCATCTGCTGCCTCAGTGTTTACATTGCACTTACAGTTATGTTGCATCAACAGTCAATCTCGGCTCCTGCTGTGTGTTCACATGGATGTGCTCCCTCCTATGCACAAATGATATGGATAGCTTGGTTTCCCACTTTTTGTGAGGCATTGGGAATTAACCCAAGATGAAAGAGGCTCGCAGAGGAAGTGGGTCAGCAGGCTTCGTGTTGGCAGCAGCTGGGAGAGGAGTGAACAAGCACAATGAGGAGTTGTGGGCGACTGCTATTAAAGACTCTCCATGGAGGAATTTGTTGAATGCTGCTAGCAAGGCTGCTGGGGAAGTTTGCACAGTCCCTCCCCGCTCTGGCAGCAGGGACAGGGAAGCAGCCGTGTGAAAGAGAAACTCAGTGCAAAAGTGAGAAATAGGAGATTTTAAAATCCCTTAGATGCATATTTAGGATAAGATTTTTTTTTTTTCCCCAGAAAAATCTGAAGGAGTGTTTGTGGCCAAATCCCTCTTCTGCAGAGTCTGAGCGTACGCGATCAGGTCTGCTGTGCGTTGAGACAGCCCGGACTGAGCACATGGTGTGATGCTGACAAGCTGCTGGCTTCTACTCACAAGGAGATCTCAGTGGTGAGAGTGAAGTGTATGGGGGGAAAAAAACGAAACCAAACACCACCTCAGGATCCCACAAGAAGGCCTACGGGGAGCAGGGGCTTGTTTACGCACATGTCGTCTGCCCTGAAAGGCCCCAGGCCCCGCAGGTACCAGGGATGTATTCTTAAAAACTCCTGCTGCTTGTTGCCGGTACTGGGAGGCTTTCCGTAGACGGGCAGCTGCTGCTGTCTTGATTAAACCTGCTTTGACCAGCTCTTTAACTGGGAGTTTAAAGCAACGGCAATTACAAGCTCTTAATCCATTGCAACGTGGGAGTGGAAGACTGCTAACAAAAATAGTTCTGCAAACTGGGCCACAAAGCACTGAAAGGAGAATCATGGGAAGACCGAAGAAACAAAGTAGCTGATAAGGATATGGAGGGGGCTGAGAGACTAATACAGCAGAGGAGAGCCTTCATTTCGGAGTGCGAAGAGTCGGAGGCGGTGGTAACAGCTGGCTCACACTTTCGACTGGTGTAGGTCAGCCAAGTCCCAGCCAGTCCAGAAATCGAGCCATAACCATATATCAATGAAAGCCTATATTTGTAGCAAGTTGATAAACAGTCAAGATCTGTGATGCCCCTAAAGAAAGGACTGAATATTTTCCTGAAAGATGTCATTATAGAATTTACTCTTCATGTCTGTTTCCTCCCTAGTTTTTGTTAGTCCAATTTATCTGGTGCTCTTCCACCTTTCTATCCTGTAAGCATGAATACGAAAAATCTGACGTCAAACCTAAACGGAATCCTTGCATTGTTGGGGGGATAATGTGCGATGGCAGCTAGAAGCTTTTACGAGTCTATGAACGCAGAAAGAGTTATTTACTCTACAGTTTGTACAATTTGTCCTTAGGAATGAAAAATGCAGGCACAAGTTAATCTGTCAAACTTCAAACACACACAATACTTCACCAGGGACCCAATTCTGAGCTGTCAGCAGAAGAGACAATGTTCAGGAGACACTTTTTACATTTAAAAGGAAGGGAGGAGCTGAGGTAGAGTTTGCCTTGCTTTGGAGGCTTTTCTGAAGTTGTTGCAAGGCCTTAATGGCACAGGACAACAAATAGAGGACACAGAATAAGCCTGAAAAGCACCCACATTTGATTCAAGATAGGAATCAAGTAGTAACTGTTAGTACAATTTTAGTACTAGATAGCACATCTCCTAGGTTTTACTGTTTCAAAGGCCCATTCTGCTACTTCTGCTGAATAGGAAAATATAAAACAAAGGCGAGGGGAGGCTATATCCTCCCCCAAACTTGCATCAAATGTCATATAACACAGCACCTGGTCAACTCATTTTCAAAGGGCAGATAAAAGGAAATTTGCTACTGGCCACTACCAGAGGTAGGAAATGGTGCTAGATGGAGCTTTGCTCTCACCCTGCAAGGGCACTCTACCATGCAATTATGTGCACGTTCTCATCAAAGTCTGCTCTCTGCAAGAACACTTGGACACAGAAAATGCCTGGGTGGTCTGAGCTAGAGGCTTGTTGTTTAGAATAACTGGCATTAGAGATGTATATTAGTGTCTCTATTTTCCTCAATGTTTGTATCCAACTGCAATCTATGAGCTCTTGAGCAAATTGCCCTACCACACATCTTTGCAACTGGCATTGTTTCTGCTTTGGTGCATTTTTTTCAGTGATTTGTGGTGTCAGCTGTGTCCCTGAATGTGTTGCTTGAGGTTATGGAGGTAGCCTCCAGGCCACTATCCATGGACCTGACCCATAGGATTTGACCATACGAAGCTAGCAGAACTGGAACTGCACAATTAGACCACCGTGCGTGTTCTGCAAAGCTGAAACCAGGAACAATACATTGCAGGGGAATCACAGAATCACGGAATTGTTAGAGTTGGAAGGGACCTCTAGAGATCATCTAGTCCAACTCCCTAGTCCAACTAATATCACATTAGATATTTTCCTTCACTGTCCAGCAGGTACCGCATGGGCCTTGCTTTATAGGACAAAGTTCAAGGGAATTAGCATGGCCATTATTTTAAATATTACCATCTGATTCACGCTAAAAGTGTCGCATCTCTGCAACAAAGCATCTTATGGTTCATTCCCTGGGGATCACAAAGAATATAGCAATATGGAAATCTTCTGAAGTACTGCCATAATTACTGAGGAGAGATTCATTAACTCCCTGCAAATTTAAATCAACCTACGTCACCAATAAAATCCAAAAGCTTTGTGCTTTTAATACTATGGGTACCTTAAGGGTGAAACTCTTCTGCAAAGTTCAGAGTCCAAAACAGTGAAGGTTAGACCTAAAAGGCAAAAAGTCGCCTTCCTGTTTTACAATTATCTCCACAACAGCTGAATGTCAGCAAAGGTCTTGAGACAATGTGATTCTCACTCTGCTAACCTGCTCCACTTCAGTTCCTGATGTTCTACATCAAATAAATTACTTGGTGCCACAATTAAATCCTTATCAGCCCCATTGGGGCCTGTGTCATAGCCACTTTAGGAAAAAGGAAGGTTACTTTGAGCTCTTCTTTAAAAACTAAATTGCATTAGGAAGTAATTGCAAATTATTATTATTTATTACTTGCATAACAGATAAGGTGTACATGATCTGAATGCTTTCAAATCTTCCCTGTGCTGAAAGATGAGTTTATACAGGCCAGTATATCGCCAGAAGTCTCTGTGAGGAAGAATACATTAGAAAATGCCAACTTGATTGCTAGTCCTTTGTTTTTCTCCCTGAATGGGTTCTCTGAGCTTTGCATTTATCATGTGGTTGTAGAGGCAATTAAAATACAGCTAGAAAGAGGTGAGTAGTTATCCTATAAAACACAGCTAAGCAGAAGACAAGATCTATGCCTCTGCTACTTTATCGGGCAGGAGAGTAAAGAAGAGAGGTGCTCTGTGTTCCTGCTCTTGGTCTGCTCACATAGGCAGAGGCAGGGCTGTTGAGTCCCGGGGCCAGCACCCTGTGAGTGAATGCTGCTTAATGCAGAAAAGAGCATGGCATGAGATATCACTGCTAATCAGGAGACGAATGACTGGGTGTACAGCAAGGATTTGGGTCGAGAAAAAGTATTTTCAGTTAAAGGTTGCAAGATTAAATCTGCAGGCTCATCTCTGTCTCGGATGAAGGGCCTAAATATTCATAATAAATTCAGTTTTCATTAGCCCAGAGGTCCCAGCTGAGTTTAAAGTTCATTGTGCTTATTACTGTGGTTTCATAGAATGTATAGTCTCCACCCTAAATACTAAAATATACAAAAGACAAAACAGGACTGAAGGCTTTGAGGAGTTGGTTGAAGTCAGGATATGCAGAAAAAGAGTTCTTCTTTCACAAATCTCAGTGCAGACCCTCGCTGCCTGGACAGCACGATCTCTCCAGTGTAGCGCTGGGTAATTTCCACTGGTTTGGCTATGTGGAACAATGGTTAGTTTAAGAGCTGCACGCAGAATGTATCAAAGCATATGCTCCCTCATGTGTAAACTAGTATGAAAAGGCTCGCTCTCATGTATCACAATCCAAATATGAAACTAACAGATTAAGATGAGATTATCCAATATAATAAAACACACCCCTTCCCAAATGGAAGCAATGGTCTATAAAGCTTATTTTTAGCTCAGACCAAAAAAAAAAACCCCAGAGAAGTAACTCCCGCCCTCACATTTATTTTGGGGAAGAAACATCCTGCCCAAAGCCTCGTCTCAATGGTCTGAATTAAGGGGCTTCTGCAGTCATCAAGCCTTGCTTGACAGGGAATGCTGTCCTGTGATCCCCACTCATGAATTTATGAGCTCTGCAGTAGGGCACGCCGTGAAATAACTGAAGAAACAACAATGAACTATTGTTGCCAAGTCCCTTCTGACTTCACTTGTATTACAGAGATAAATTAAAGCATGGTAAGGTACAGCTTTCCGCCTGCCTGATAACACGAACGCAGCATATAGATTGAGAGATACGGGGCTTTGAGTCACTTGTACAACTGCGTTTGCTTCATAAATCCATGCTAGAGGATGGGTTAAAGAGAATTTATAATTCACAAGCCACATGGAGACACTGGCACTTCACTCAGTAAGTGATCCTTCATTACAGTTGAAGTGAAGTGCCGTGTATTTATCATGACCGTAATTCCCAGATACAAACAGGGAAAGGACGTACTGTGTCCGTGCAAAGGACCTACTGTGTTCATGCAGAGGAGTTCTATCCACTTTATCACTTTCTTTGTGTAAAAGTGTTCTCAACTTTAACTCCAAAGGTACTTTCTGGTAAAGAGAAGTCCAATTGCTTAGTGACAGGATAATTTCCACCTGGTTTGGGTAATGTGAATCTTGCCCCATCTAGCCTTGTGAGAGATTGGACTAGAGTCCTCCAGAGGTTTCTTCAAACCACTAGAAGAAACTGTGGCTCTGTAGCTTCTTTGCTGAGACTGATAATGAAGAAAGCACTAAGCATCATACAGTAGGCACTACTGGTAGCCAGGTATACAGAACTACCTAACGCCATCACAGGTTTGAAATACTTGAACCCATCTCAACTTGCAAAAGACAGCTATACTATTTTCCCATGGTAACTATTCACCAAGCATAAGAAAATAAAGCTTTATCAAATCAGCATCTCTCTGTGCAGATGGAAAAAGCCCAAGCCTGAAAGGTGTGGGGAGTCATTAATAAAATATTTGAAATGTTTAAGGTGCGGAGGATTAACTGGGTAATCAACACAAGGCTGAGCGCTCCCAACTCTCTGTCTTTTCCACTGATCTTTCTCCTGCTTTCACAGGTGTTTCTTATGAAGGCTGGCACTAGTAAGGATCATCCGGTTCAATAATGTCTATTCTAGCATCTACAGCTTTGGGGATGTCCAACAAGTTATTCTCTGAGAGGGTACAAATTCCTCTAGGTCCTATACAGCTCTGCTAGTTACTTCTATGTTTATTTGCTTGTAAACAGAGTCACATTCCTTTGATTCTTTAAACCAATAGTAATTTCTGACTGTCTAGTTTGCCGACAGCATTATTCCCACCATTATAAAACTCCCAGATACCTTTCTACCTCCCCCATTGCTGCTGCAGCTGTTGCAGATCTTGAAATGGCACCTCAGCCGTGATTCAGGCAGGATTTCAATGCACCAGCAGATTTTGGCAAGTAGACTATTCCTTGCAATACCTACAGTGAGGAACTCATCATGTGAGACTGCAAAGAATGGTTAAATCCACAGGCTGACAGAAATTACCCTGCAAGCCAGGATGAGAGCGGAGGTGAGACTATTTTTAACACTTCTTATCCCATCACGTGTATGTAACCAAAAGCATTCCCTTTGGAGCTGTATTTTGACGTCAGTAAGCTATGCTTCTTACCCAAGCCCTGCCATTTTTCTTGCTCCAAAGCAGCAACTACTTTTCATTTCTCCACTCCTACTTGTTAGTGTTTCATTTTAAAAATGTGCTCAGCCCATTCTTGTTACAGTGGCCACATCATTTTAGAAGGCATTTTCTGGCTGTTTCTGATCCTCTGTCAGTTATAAATGCTCTGCAGTAAGAAACAGAGATATTTTTGGACAAGCTGTCACTTCCCACAGAACAACTGCAAACAGGTAGCTCCAAAGGGAGCTGCACTTCAGGTATACCATGAAAGCACCTTAGATCTGGCAGAAAATAGGAACAATCATGTCGTAGCCTTGCATTTGTTGTGTCAAACCACTTCACTGGTGCTCTGAAACACTTTTTAAAGGCCTCATGTAAGGACATCAACACATTTCAAGTGCAATGACATTCTAAGAATTTCAGCCGCTTCTCTATGGATTAGCCTCTGTCCCACAGCCTGAAGTGACCAATAAACCGGTAATAATATAAATCCGCAGCTGGCAGCAAATGATACTGCCTGTGAGGGGAGGAATTCTTCAAAAGACTGGGTGGTGATGCCTATGTCAACAGTCCCATTCCTAGCTCTGCCAATGGCTTCTGCAAAGGCTCTTGGTAAAGCATCCAGTTCCTCTGAGGCTCTGTCCCCTTTTGCAGCACGGCACGGCTCCTTCCTCTGCCTGCCTAATGTTCAGGACAAGGGCTCTCACCACGTAGACGTTCCAGTAAAAGGGGTCTGACCTCTATGTGGCTGCCAAGAGTAACCGTAATATGGGAAATAGTAATGAGTCTGCCTTTCTCCCCTGCCTGGGAACTAGGTAGGGGACATCATCCCACTTGACATTAAAAGAAAAAAGCAGGCACAGAAAGGAGATGGGATTTGCTCCAGGTCACACAGCAGATCAGTGGCCAGGAACAGAAGCCAGCTCCCACTTCCCTTCTCAGACCCCTCTTCCTCCTGCTCTCTGCGGATCTCTTCAATGTGTACTTTAATCACTAGACCATGTTTGTTTTCATGGTTGTGCATTCCTCCCATAAAGCACACCCACATGATATTGGATCCTCTTTGCCTTGGTGGGGCAGGTGGGCGGATAGCAAGGAGAAACTTATCGGTTCCCCAAGTCCTTTCCAAGTTTGGAATCCTGCTTGTTTCCGGCACTGTGAATTTCTTAGGGGGGTTTCTAGACTTTCTGACTCCTTGTCCCACTAACACTCCCTTGTCCTGGGGGAGAAGAAACGTGCAGAGCACTTTAAACCTGAACTGGCAGACAGAAAATTTGGTGCGCTGTCTGAAGAAGACACAAAGTGATAAGGGGCTGAAATGTGCACAGTCCTGAAGGGAGGGAGGAGAATAAAACCCTCTTCACAGCATGAGGATGCATCTACGTGTCACTGTAATTCAGTATGATGCGTGCTGGAAAGGCCCACGCACTCATTCGTTAGCCCGTATTTGAACTCTGGTGAAAAATGAGTTGACAGCCTCCCTGCACCTCTTGCTGGGTTCTGAGCAGAACTTTCTATTTGAAAATATAGCACCTTGTGCAAACAGGCTTCCTTTTATCTCCAGCATGAGGGAGTGGAGGGAATTGTGTTTTACTTTGACACAGCCGCTTGCAGGGCCAGAAGGCTCAAGAGAACAAACTACCAGAAACAACTGGCTTCAGCCAAACAAAGGAAATTATGTTTTAGAAGCGGGAGCCCTGAGGACAGCCATGCTGCACCAGAGGGAAGCAGCGGAGGTATCCGAGCAGGGCAATAAATTTCAGTGAGTGACAGAAGCTCTGCTGCTTCCAGTCACAAGACAGATGCAGATGACAGGACCAGCCCAAGAAGCAGACCGTGGTGTATCCCACAGGGAGGGGGCCTGGAAGGGAGAGGCAGGCAGTGCTTGACTGGGATTTTTAAGTATTGCAAGTTTTGACCCTTAAACGCTCAGTTGTATGAGTCAATACCTTTTCAATTGAATAATTAAATATTTTTAATAATAAATACTCTCTACTTTCCTGTCAGTCCTTTGGGGGGATAGCACATAGACTGGGTTTGCTTCACCTTTTCTAGATTTGCAACTGTAAAGGCTGGTTTACGCTGTCAGCTGTGCAGCTCCTGCAAGGCCGCCTGGGCAAACATGTCCTCCCACAAGCAGGGAAGAAATCCAGGCCCAGCCATCCTTTCCCTACAGTTCACTGGTCAGAGACTGTGGGAAGGAAGAAGTCTGCTTTCAGGGAGTCACGGTTCAGCAAGAGAGCACTCTGCAAGAGCTGTGCCGTGCCCACATCTGTAAGGGCAGCTGTGCCCGTGGGAATCAGGAGTTTCATGATCCAAAGGGCAACGTAAAGCAGCATTGTCTGTTAGCCAGAAACTAGATGCATAAAATAGTTTTATTTCAGCACTGGAGGGGAAATCTTGGGTCCTTCCTTCATCTGCGGACAGGTTTACCTCCACGTTTGGGACGCCTTAGCTTCACCTCCATGTTGCAGCAATGTCAGAATTCTTCTGTTCTAATCAACAAAATCCAGCAGGGTAGGGAGCCTGCAGGGAAACCTCTCATCAAGACCACTCCCTGAAGAGAAAGACCTCAAAAAGGAAATGTGCTTTAGTAGAGCTGATGACAGTTTTCCAAAACGTGCTTTCAGTCAATGTTTACTAAAGCATCACTAGCATTGCGCACAATGCGATCACAACCCAGCAACAAAGCTATGGCAAAGCATTGGAATGGTAAGAAAAGATACTGCTAGAATCTTTCCTGCTTTGCCTAAAACCAGCTGTACCTGCAGTCTTATTAGTGTATAAAATAAAAAAAAGAAGCAACTGAATTACCAGAATGTCTGCTTGAATACCGCTAAAATTAATAAAGATCAGCATAATAAATTATAGATACACTAACTACAGAATCACTCCACGGAGAGAAAGGATGCAGTGAAATTGTTGATGTCTTCAGCGGTGGGTGTCCTTCCTGCTACTCCTTGGCAAACAGCCATCCAACACTGAGCAGCCCTCACAAGAAGATTCAACAGGCTTTGATACCAGTGGATAACAAGCTGAACAAAGAAAACCCAGATTTAGCTCAACTGAGCTCAACTTTATCTCTGAGACCAATGCCTCCTGTGACACATTGCCATAGCAACAGGAAGGCCTGTGCTAGAAAGGTGCTGACTGCTTTCTGCCCTTCATCTTTGATGGTTTAAACCATCACTTTTTCACCAAAGCCAAAAATTTCTGGGTAAATAAGATGGGCTAGGGACATGCAAAGAAAGCTATTTGGAGAGGCAGAGCTTGGCAGGTGTTAAGGAAGATAGATAACCTGTGCCTGTCCCCGGCAGTCCTGCGCACTCCTGTCCCTAAGATGTCAGTTGCATAGTGGTACCTTGCTCGCTGTAAGCTTTGGACTTGCTTTTAAAAAATTCCTCACATAACTTGCAATTCACCTCAGAAGGTCTGATCATGAAACTCTTGTCATCACGCACAAGTGTTTTTCTTGTGAAATGAAGTGTAGTAATTGGAGCTAGCAGGCTTTGAAGCTCACTGTCTCCCTCAGAATTGTGTAGATTCCCCAGGGACGAGTTCATGCAGGTGGCCACCTTGTCCCATCAGCTGCCACGCTTATTTGTATTTGAATCAAAGCTAATGCAAGAGGGACAATTTACAGAGCTCGCTTTTGTATTGTTTCACTGGCTGATCAGAAACCGATGTGTTCAATTGGAAATTTGGCCCCAAACTGCCCTTTAACAATAAGGAGGCTACATGTTTTCTTGAGATGCATGTTAAAAAACCCTACAATCATTGTGACATCAGACCTTGTAAATTTGATGTCTCTTGCATGCTAATGCCAGCAACCCATGGCAGTTAATTGCAAGTTTTACCTGCAGACTGTAAATGATGAAATCTCACTATAAAAGAGATTTCTGATGTAGAGTACTATGTAAATATTTTTGTTATTTCTGTGGAGAAAAGCCTTGCTGTCAGACAAACCACACAAAGGCAAATGAACTCATCAAAAGAAACCACAACTGAACAGCAAACATCAAAAAACATTCTCTGAGAGAACTTAGGGCCCAGGTGGCGCTGGGGTGTTTCCCTCAAGAGGAGACCCATTTTCTAGTTTGCAGGTGCTCCTAGATTATTAACAGAACGGGAAATCTAGCACAGTCCATCTCAAATCTCAGGAACCTGATTTTCACGGAAGTACGGTGTTTTGTCAGGCAGAAATCAGAAGAAAAGCTGTATTTACTGACACAGTTGTTACGAAGTAGCCAGGACACAATCACCACTGGCACTCAAACACAACAACTTTCAGCTGTTTTCTTTTATAAAGTTCAAACCTGTGCTGAACCAAATATTGTGTCTGCTGGTCACCGTCTTTATTCCTAAATGTTTGGCAGCAGCAGAAAGGGAAAGCCTGTGGTTTGGCAGTTATGGTTCCTTTATTTTGGTTTTATTTTTTAACACTATCAAATATCTCCAGCACCAAAACAACATTAAGACTTTGTAGGAAGTTTGCTGCTGATATCAAGAAATATAATACACTTATTCATATTCTAACTCCAAATTGTAATAGATTTTTTTCATTACAGATAATAACAAGGACACAATGGGCCATAGATATAGTCACATCTGGCCATTGAACTGTTTTTCTAATAGCGCATTGTGAGTCTAATCATGATTCCAAAAAAATCACTGTCAAAACCTACATCGACTGAAATAGCAGAAGACAGATCCCAGCCTGAGCATTTTATTTTTGGCAGTTTTGATTTCTCTCTGAAAGAAAATGCATCAGGATTTTGTTGATCTGTCTTAAAAGCTCCAGAATTTCTACAGCACCTCTTGGCTTTGTATCAGTGTCCATCACTTTTGGAAAGGGTTGTGTCCATTTTTGGACTTAGAGCAGAGAGGTTTTTACACCAAGAGGGATAGAGGATGGCACACGTGAGTCAGGAGAACCTGTTCTTCCTACAAGTCACCTGCAACAGTGTAGGCAAGGTCCCTATTGGTGTCACTTGACTTGAAACCACTGTTTTCTCTAAAGAAATTTAGGGCTTTTTCAGGCAAAATTCTCATCTGTCATGCCCAACTTTCATTAAGGAAACATTGAGAGAAGGGGTAAGTCATTTCTTCTTTTTCTCTTCTCTAAGACATTTTACTAATCTCTTAGAATGTAGTATTCCCCATCTCTTTCTAGTCCAAATAGTTTATGGGTTTCAGAAGGACTTTAGTTGCTCAGGAGCTGGGGGTGAAATTCAGCCCCGTACATTTGGTTAACACAAGGCTCATGCTCCTGAGGGAAGCTGGGATTTAAGCTGTTACAGGTCTTGGGTACGTTCCTTGTTCTTAGGGCAGTTGTGTTTGAAGGAACAATGAATTTAATCTGTTTATGAAACTCATTGTTTAGCCCTTGATATTTCACCTGGGAGAGGAAAGCCAAACTGCTTTAAAATGGTGACTTTGTCCGGTTTCCCCATTTGTGTTTGTCTAAACTCTTGTGAAGTAACAGAGCCAATTCTGCATTCCCAAAACAATACATACGTTAGATTGCAGCCAGGGATCTTGCTTTCAGTTTAAACTACCTGGCATGTGAAGAAAGTTGCTACTGACCACTCACATCTGGGCTTGCTAGCAAGTGTTTTTTAAAGCAAAAACAGTCTTTCAGTAACTCCAGCATGAGCTTAAAGTAGGAGAAGAGATGACGGCCAGACAGCATACAGAAGAATCAGACCTTTGAACAGCAGTGCAACCTAGAGAGATGCTGAAAAACAATCCGTACTGTGTGCCTTTTTTGTGCAAAGAATGCTGCTGCTTAGGAGCTTTAGATATACATTAATGTTAGACTCCAGACTATGCACTAGGTATAGATATGGGCTGCCTGCCAAGCATGGAATTTCCCAGGGGTTTTGCTTGATCACAGTAACAGAAGTTGTCAGCACCAGCAATCAATATCCAGAGGGTCACTGGACTAACCAACAGTGCTCGTGTCTTGTCAACCCTTTGGTATCTGGTTTGGCAAAACTCCATACCAGCAAAATGTTGCAAAGAGACAAGAGCTCTTTATGGTTGGAGAGGTACTAGGAGGGATGAAGACAGCTATAGCACAGAAAAATAGGTTTAATAACTGCACTTAAGGTCCACCATTACATTCTCTTCACCAAAAATCATTGATTTATTCAAATACCAGGGAATGACTGAGAACAGCTTCCATCCAGACATCTATTCCTAATGCATTATTTAACTACTCTTTAACTAACCATTTTGTTTCAGAAAGTTCTCCTTGTGAATGATATTCTTTTTCTTTTTCCTTCTTTCTGCTATGTAACAAATAAGTTTCAGCTATTGTTTTTTTCCCAGATGCCCAGCTTCTGGGAAGGGAGGTTTTGAGTGACCGTGACCGTAACTGGAGTACTGTCTTCTCATAGAAACCCATGTACCTCGGAGTGGATATTCAGAACCAGTGGCCACAGACGCGAGCAAAAGAATTTGTAATCAAAGTAGCTCAGTCAGGATTCAACAAATTAGGACAGAAGCAGAAATGTAATGTAAAGCCCCAGTTTCCTTCTTTCACTTAAGTTCCTCTTGGGAGAAATATAACAAGTAGCATAGTAGGACCAGGATTAAAGCAACAACACAGGAAAGCTGACATTTGAGCCCAAATATCTGTATCCCTGCAGGGAATTGGATTTCACCATGATGATGTAAATCATAACTACCCTTCCCTGCCAAGGCACTTTGGAAATAATAGATTTCCAGGGCAAAATAAAAATGACCTTCATCTTTGCACAGCATATGAGACTGCTCTCTTTCCTCCAGTTGAGGACCCTGCGCTTGTGCAAGATTATCATACACATCTCGGAATCCATACACCGATGGATGAGGCTATGCTTGCGTTAAGCTGAATTTGTGTTTGTCAGACCAGGCAGAGCTGTGGTACAATGGCTTAATTAATTCCTGGGAAAATGCAAGGAATGTACTCAGGAACTCTGAAAACATGACTGATAGGTTCATGTAGAAAAGCTTGGAGTGTAAAAGCAAGAGAAGATGGGGGAACTAAAAGGAGCAGTAGGCAGAAGATGGTGCTGTGACTCTCCAGGAAGCCAAAAGCGTGGAACAACCCATCCTCAGAAACACTCCAAAAAACCCACAGAGCAGCACCGGTATGTTTGGCAAACACTGAAACAAAAATGTCACCACCTTGCCAAGTTGGCAGAGAGAGGCATGATGTGTGATCATTATAATGATCCCTGGCTAACACTAGGATGTCCTTAGCACAGGCTGGTAAGGGACCAAGGGCCATTCCTTCGTTAAACCCCCCCTCACACACCCCCAGCTCTATATGCAGGCTGGCAGTGTTTCTTCATATATTACAATTTCCATAGCTGCCACACGCCAGCCCAAACCAAGAGCTTAACTCTCAAGGGCTCAGTGGGGACAAGTGAGTAAACCACAGACTGATGGTGAAGGGATTTGCAACGTGTATGCCTGTCCATATTCACCTAAAAACACACTTCATAGTATGCACCAGATGAAACTGAGCTGAAACAATCCAGAGTGTCTCCTGATCATTTCAAGGTATCTGTCAGAGTCGTAAGAAACCTTCTTCTCACAGAGGAGGGGCAGAGGGACACAAAAAACAAGAATAAGGAAGAACAGTGTCTCCTCAATTACTGACCAAAGACATGGCTAGAGATTCAGTCTCCAAAAGCAATTTCTGCTTTAGTCTAGCCATCAGCATGCTTCGGGCAATAAGTAGAGCTGAGAATAACGATGTGGCTGGCTGCAAATCAGCAGAACCTGGCTATGTCTCAGCATGCTCTGCAGTGACCTCTTTTCACAGCAACTATGGGCGTTGATAATTAATGCCTCAGTCAAAAGGCTCCCTTAACCCATGCAGCCTCTGTAGCTGATGAGCATCTTTCCTTCAGTTTTCGAACTGCTGCTTAAAAGGTTTTGTCATTGACCTTCCTGCAAGTCACAGTGTCAAATCACGTATGCAGGGAAAGATCTAGCCCCTGATCCCTTCACCAGAGTGCTGCTGACTATTCCATCTCATGTGTAGGGTCACTGAGAGAGGATGAATCATGATTTTAGTGTTGCGATGTCACAGCTAGTGGCAGAGAGGTATCAGTAAGATGTTTTAGATGTTTTTGAAAGCTAAGGTACAAACACCAGGCAAGTGTTTCTCACCAGTTGAGAGCTGAATTGGAAAATCACAGCCACAGGAGAGACCCGGAATCTTCCAGCAGCACTCATTCACCCTCAAAGCAAATCTTACTCAAAAATAGTAGCAAAATTTACATCGCATTTACAATTTTGCCTCTGGCCATTTCTCTGTTGTTGCATTTAAAGCAAAGCAGTATCTCATAAATTCACATGGGTTCGGACCATCAGAGCCTGCAGACCATTCAGGGCTGAGACGCTTTCCTGCCTATGTGGCACAGTGAACTGCTGGCAGGCAGTACCACCTGGCATTCTATGCAGGATCTCAAGTAGAAAAGCCCATAGTGTCATGCTCTGGTTCGTCCTCCGCCAAGAAAGACAAAAGCTAATGTGTGCAGAGATTCTTATTCCAAAGGGCTTCACGCTATTTTCCAGGAGAAAGCACCTGTTCGGGGATGCATAGAAATGCCAGGGCATTTATCAGGAACAGCAGTATAGAAAACACAAAACGTGACTCCTAAAAATGGCTCTGCAGCAAATAGGAAGGATAGGCAATTATTTCAGTACCTTTGTGAGAAGTCTTCAGAAGCAGCATTCCCCACTGCTCTTGCAGCAGGGCATCTTGGCATCTTTAGATGGAGCCCAGACCTCCAGCAAGTCAGTGGGAATCTTTTTGTTTGCTTCAGTGAACTGTGGACTAGTCCCGTACTAGATGCGGTGGTAAGAATCTCAGATTTACACTGCTCCAAAAGCTGGACGTGAGCTTGCCCTATCCCAACTCTCCGCTTTACTTGATGTAATACTGGAATGCCAGAAACATCAGATGCAGATGGTTTCAGTAACTTCTTGTATGTCTATAGTCAATCTAACAAATTTTACGCTTTGAGTACCCCATAATAACACAGCAAAATTCTGGCTCAGACAGAATTGCCGATTGTTTGGAATTGCATTTTACTAGCTTGCCAGAATGCAGTCTGCTTCTAACAAATTCTGAACTTTTCCAAGTTGGCCTATGTCACTTTCTGCAGAGAGAGTGAAACCTTTCATTTTTAATTCTATTCTTTTTTTCATTGTGTTTTATCTGTTTCCTTAGTCAGGATACACTCTAATGGAATTTAGTCTTACAGAAAGTCTTGCAGATTTGCAAGAGGCTAAACCAATGAAAACTGGAAGCCATTATCTTTCCAATACCAGAAAATTTGTTGTCTGAATTAATGGTTGATTTCAGAGATACATGCATTAATGAAATACATCATTAATGAGATGCTAAATTACTAGCAATATTCCCATTCCTTATTAAATACTTTGGCTAATTAGAATGGGAAAATTTCACAGGCGAAACCACTGTCATGTACTGCAGAAGGTCACAGCAGAAGGCAGCCGGTAATGGGTTAGTGAACACAAGAACTCAGCAGGTCTGTTCAGCTCAGGCACAAGATCGCGTTGCTTCTGAAGTTCCTGAGCACTCTAGTGCCTTTTTTCTACCTGTAAATACGTAAAATAAAAGCAAAAACTCTAATTATGATGGTGATGAAGACCATGAAAATTGTTCTTTCTGAAGTGGCTTCCATGACTGCCCATCGTGTCTGAGAACCAACTTGCATTAGATTCTATGTAAATACACAGCAAAACCACGGTCCATAAAAACCGTGGGGCAATTGGCTCAGAACAATACATTTCAGAAATGCAAGTATGAAATACGGGTCTTTTTCTTCCATGCCTCAGCTGCAGCGATCACATAATACTTGTACAAGACTGACTTGGAGTTCCCTTCTGTTCACGTGACTTTCATGTAGTATCTTCCTGAGCAGAAAGCAAGCTGCTCTTTCCTCCAAGCAGCACATCCTTGTGCTGTGAGCTTGGAATGCTGCACGGCAGAACGGAACAGCCAGTTCCAGCAGCACTGAGTGCTACCATTGCTATTCACAGTGCATCCTACTTTATTTTCCTTTATATAATAGACATAATACGGGAAGCAAATGCCATGGCTAGATCACTTCAAGGGCTCTGTTTTTTACTGATCTGAATGTCACAAGTTTACTGTGAAGAATTTATACTAGTCAGCCACTGAAGCAGTGAATGCTGCTGGCAACATCCTAGATGTGCAGTGAGACAGGGAGACAGACAGGCAGCCCACACGGCAATCTCCTTCCTTCAGTAAACTGGTGGGAATAATATGTTAATCAGTTTACAGAACAAACTGTCTATGAGCAGCACGGTCTGAATACTCTCCTGTCCGCTGACAGCAGGGTGTTTTGAGTTGTGACCCCGTCCACTCTCGCAGGTTGAACAGTGGGATGAAGCTCATATCAGAACGAGGGAATCTTTCTCAGTGCAAAGTATTTTGGCAGTGATGTGAATGGCACGTTTTGCTGCCATACGTTGACTTGCTGTCACACTGATGGGGCTAGAGGTGTCAGCCTACAGATGGAGAAGAAACTCTGTGTTCTTACCTTACTGACTATAATAAATTCATAACATTAAAGGTCCCATAATGTTATACATGACAAGTATAGTGCTGATGTAATTCTCTTGGCAAAGGCTCAAGCCAGGTAATTATCCTCTGCCTCCTTCGATTTGCTCTGCGTGGGCAGCGGCTTGAACACCTCTTCTGTGGCAGTGCTGTTAGGAGCTGTTAGCTATCAGTATCCTCGCAAGCTACCCCGCAGACAAACGCGATGCCTTTAAGGTTTGTTCTCTCTCCTTATTTATAAAAACATGTTTGATTTCAGATGACATCTTTGCTTCAAGATCCGTATTCAAGGGAGGAATGTGTTGAAGCACTCATCTGTGATTGTTTACGTCAAGCACTGACCAAAGAGCTGACAAGTGCTCTTTGTAATGCTAGCGATGGGGGAGGGCGGCGTGCGAAGGGATGCCTGTATTGATACGTAAACATCAATTTAAAACTAAGATATTACCCAAGTATCTACAAAGACATCCAGAAATACAAATTATTTCTTTTCTGAGGTCAATTAAGAAGGTGAAACTCAGTCTAGATGTACAAGTGATCATAAGCCATTAAAAAAAAAAAAAAAAAAGCCTAGGGCAAATGCTTGGGGCTGCATTACAAAAAAATATGGTAACTTGTACTTCTAGTCTAAGTTTCTCATGAAACTGATTTCAAACTAAAGTTCCAAGGCAAGGTCCTGGGACAAACTTCAGAAATTATTGCTGAAAATGTTTTTTTTTCTCATGAAGTCTGAAAAGAGAGAGAGAGAAAAAGCTAACAATTTTGTCATTTGGCTAATCATAAATTTGATTATTTTCCAGTTCTAGAAAGATGTATAAATGTCAGCTTACCACACCTAAATCTGTGTCTCACCAAAATACTTAATGACAAATTAATCTCAGAGTGCAAATCAACATAGTTTAAAGATATTCTATCCATCCAAGGTTACAGGTGGGTGTTCTGTGTTAATTAGTCAATATTTGTGTTGTTGTAATATCTAAAGGTTTCTGTCCGTAAACCATTTTATTACATACTCCAAACACCAGTCAAAACATGGTTCCTGCAGTGTGTGCATACCATAAGACCAAATCACTAAACCACAAGAACCACAAGATAACAGTGATAATCATAAGTAGAATGAAAAAGAATAGTTGCTCAAAGCCAGAGGCTTAGACATCACCTCTGAGTTTCCCACTATTAGTTCTTCTGTATCATTCCTTTAATATTATTGCTTTAAGGTTCCGTTGTAATTCCATGCTCTGAGTGTAAAAGACACCAGGGCCAAAGCAGTACCTCAACAACAGAAGGACTCAGTACTTGGTATTTCAGCAACATCTGTCCAAAAAGAACTTTTGGAGGGCATGCTAACTCAAATGTAGAAAATTCTTATCTTCTATGATTTACTATTTATTGAAATTTTAATAAATGTTCATCTCACTGGCTACAAGAGAATCTCACGTGTCAAGAAAGCAAAGCTTATCTTGAAGGAAAAGTCTGCTTATCTTGTGCTGTTCATCCTCAACGGATTTGTTAGAAACATGGACTAAGAACTTCTGCGTGATCAACTTTCATTTCTTCTTGTGAGTCTAGTTTTTGAAGTTAATGCCATTTGTGATAAGCGCTATAGCATATAATGGCATCTGTAAATAAAACTCCACAAGTATCAGAAATACACAAATACCAAGAGTTTGACCACACCCAGGGGACCCATTTGCCAGGGTGTAGGTATGGCCTTAGTCTTGTTTTCAGACTGAATAGATGTGAACTGGAAACAGACCACAGAAATGCAAAACAGAATCTTCTGCTATTGTATTTTTCTTTTATTTGCTCAATTTGTTTTGTGATTTATGCGGAGAATGGAATTTGGAAGACCGTATTGTTGTGCTAGCAGTAAGACCACACAATGCTCTTTGACTCTCTTACACCAAGATGAATTATTTTGCAACTTTGTCCATGCTATTAAATCATAAACTGGGGTACTGGGCAGAAAATGGATGTGATTAAACTGGATTTCCTGTTTCATGTGGATTTACAAATTTTGAAATATTTTTGATTACATAATAGAAAGTACTTTAGAAAGAAGGAGTGATTTATATAATTTCTGAGGGGAAAAAAATTTCAGATTTTAGGGGATATAAATTCTCTTCTGAAGTACCTCTCCCTCTGCTTGGAGTGAGGCAGAGACAAGCGCCTGACTTTGCTGCCTCAGTAAATTCCGTAACCCTTAGTGGGCTGAATCCAGGCCACAGAGCATGAATGACAGTATTCACCTTCTTCAAATACCATTATCGTTGATTAAGAGCAGAAATCAATGGTATAAGGAAGCTGGAAATATATTTCTATTGATGTTAAACGTCTGGATAATTTTCCAGAGTAAAGGCATGGCCTACTTTCTAAAACAACAACTTCTGGATTAACCTGCACAGCGATAAAAGCCAAGCTGCCTCTGAAAGCCCAGGCTGAAGTGATCCAAAACTTGAAACTCTACAATGAAGATATTTACACCTATACTACTCCCCCACAGCTCCTCTGACAGGTGTCTCTATTCGACTTATTGTTGACATCTGCTCTAGGATGAGATTAACCCAGCTGAAATGAATCCCACCCTTGGTGTGCTCCGTTAAGGACATTACGTTCCTCTATTTAAATGCCAGCTGTCAGCTATACCCTCTCCCTAAGACTGCCTGGTAGTTATTCACTGTACAGAAAAATTATGTAAAATGGTGCAACTGTTTCAGCCAATGTCTACTGCTTTGGCACTTATCTCAGGAGAAATATGAAGAACAGCCGTTGACAAACAAGTGACTGTAAAGATGGGGCAAGAGCAATGCTGATAATAAGGGCAGAGCAAGAACGTGAGGTAAGCCAAATATTGTGAATAGTTTTAGAAGATCACTGGGCTCCTGAGCTTTCACCCAGCACCTTAAAGTGAGATTAAGGCAAAGCAAAACACGGCAATGTCAAATTTCCTGCTGCTACTCTACAAAACTCTTGGTAGAAAATCTTTGGTGGCCACAGAACCCTAGCGTCCCCTGTGTCTTAGAGCACCTCCACAAGATATTTTCTTGAATGCCCCAGGGAAGAGTTTTCTTGGGGCAGTCAGTCATGCTGCAGCTGCTCCTCCTGCTTTCAGCAGCAGCTGTAGAGTAGAAGTGAGTACGTAATGAGTCATGCAGGATTTAAAATCCATCTTGGTTTTGAAGTTGTCAGGATTACTGGCTTCAGCAAAGGCGAAAATGTAACACTCCCTGACCTCAGTTGGTAAGCTATTTCATAATGACACAACTCTGGACAGATTAATCCTTCCTCACTGTGACTGAATAGTTCTCAGATATGTTCCCTTATTAAGGTGTGCTGGTGGTAGAGAGGTTATAGGGACAGGCAGGCTGGGTTAGGAGTCAGCAGCGTTCCCTTCGTGCCAACAAGGCAAGCACAGAAACAACGCCAAGGTATCACTGATGCACTGTTGAAGCTGTGCTGAGAAATGTACCAAAAGCACAGGACACAGCCTATTACAGGAGCGTTTGTACCGCAGGCAAAATAGGAAAGGGCTTGGGTGAATTTAAGTCCTCCTGAGGCTTGTCAAGCAGGACAGCCAGGCAAACTGTTGACCCAAAGCAAACCAGTATAGTATAAACTATGAGGGATGAAATGCAACGGTAGTCTCTTCCTGACTTTAGAGATGTTTTTGAGCCTCTACCACTTTGGATTTTCATATATTTCTGTCTTTAGGCTCCAATAATGCTATGAATAACTTCACACACATTATGCAGAACTTAAAGAAGAGTGAGAGGAAGAAGAGCTCTAGAATGGAAGATGTTAATTACAGTTTAAATGTGCAACAAGTATTCTCAAGGAAGATGCATGTTGCATATGCAATGTTAAAGATACTGTAGATAAACAATTTGACTCCCTCTGCTGCATATTTTTATCTTTACTTTGTAGCAAAAATAGGAGCTGCTGCTTGAACCAGATTGGGAGTGTTGCTTAGCAGTGGGAAAGGGTCAGCTCCTGCTCTGTCCAGAAGAATAAAGCAAAGGTCTCCCTAAATTCCTTAGACAATGCACAGGAGCATGAAGAAGAGTTTTGGGAAAGTTTAGCTTCCTATCTGAATAAAAAATAACGCAGTAGAAATATGGAACAATACACAAGAAGGAAAGAATGAGGGTGAAATCATCATGCTACTAATATTACTGGGATTTTTTTCGTCGACCAAAATGGCACAAGGGTCTGACTCTGGCAGTAGTGTCATGAAACAACTGGCATTAACCTTGAGTTTTCTCTGAATGGAATTGAGGCAGTTATTTTCTTCCTCCTGGTAAGACATTCCAGATTTTCTATTTTGTGGGGATTCTTCAGATTTTCTTGTTATGCACATAGTTACTCCAACTCACGGGGAAAACAAAGACAGGAAATAATCATCTTACTGATAGCTGGGGAGTCTGGGGAGCACTGTCCACTGCTGTTATGGGCCCATCACTCAGCTGTTACTGAATGACGGCACTGAAATCTGCAAGTGGAGTTTGGCTAAACATTTGCAGGCTCAGGTGGATGCATCTTTGGAAAGATTGCGTGAACCTATTATTCACGTCTCATGTTATCCACAATGCTCTGTAGTATAATACCAGGGATGCAATTGCAACGTTTTGAAAGCCAGGTGCTAAATTCAGGTAGACTTAAACAATTTCTTTCATTTTACACAGGTCTCCAGTTAACTTTAAGGCGTGACTCAGAGGAACGATGTGAAGTGGGTAAGTGCCCTGGAGAACACTGGCTTAGTTGGAATTTTGATTGTGTAAATGTAGCCCTTTAGTATTTGCTAATACATGGCTGATTTGTTAATACTTTAAGTATGCACATTTAAAGTCAAATACTGCTAGGGAAATATCAACCTGACCCCAGGCACATAGTCTTTTGGCTGTCTTCAGGATCAGAAGACTCTTTTGTGGAAGGATTATTTTAGAAATGAAGCTTGGTCAGAAACATAAGATGGAAATTTGCAAAATTGGCAGTGTGATTTCCTTGCCCAGTGCAACAACTTTCATAACCACTTTACCTTTTATAAAGTAAATGCTGACATCAAACTTAAGCACATTACAAATGGCTATATTTAATGGCCTGATTATATGGACGTATCTGACTCTTAGAAATACTATGAAAGAAATGCATTGTAGATATTGATTGCTAGTGTAATTATGAGTCATTTCCTCTGATATAATGCTTGTGCCAATGAAGGTTAGGATGCCCAAGGGGCTGGTTTAGGCTTAAAAAATGGAAATAGAAAGGGAGCGTGCCCTGTAGAATGGCAATGACTTTCATTCAGAAAACAACTTTATGGGATAGCTTGGCTTTGAGAAGAAAAGGATTTACATCCCTTCTAATATTGCACTGGAATAATAAGAAACAAAACTAAAAATGGCAAAACAGGGCAAGATACCATACTTCCAAAGGCTTTGTAACATTAAATACACTTGAAAGAAAAAAAATCACAGTTCAGATTTAACTGTTGCATGAAATATGACATTTAATAGCCTTTAATACAGTTTGATCTGGTACCATCAGCGAGTATGTCCTGTGTGGCTGGTCCCCCTCAGGAATTACTTTTCATAGACAAATATAATGTCATGTGGACTCTCTTCTAATTGTCCTATCAATGACAAAACTTTTGACTCTGCATAAGAAAATAAAGGATGATGGAAAATTGTCTCACAGATACTGTCAGAGAAATCGGCTAGATAGCTTATGGTCCTTACTAGGTTGCTGAAAACAAGTAATCATGCTTAAAAGTGATGATCCAATAAATACTTAAAACCAAAAAAACCTGTTTCATCTAGATCAGACTGCAGCAGATACTGTTGTAAACTAATCCCAGTTGCAAAAGTTGGTGAGCACAGACCAGGAAAGGGCAGTGGGTAACAGGGAAATCAGGGAGCATGCATTCCCTTATGAGACTCCAATTGCTTTACTGTCAGCCTCTTAATTACTCACGTTATTGTAATAGAGCTTTCTGCAAAGTGGATGAGGGGGAGGGGAAATAATCTTTTGTTGTTCTTGCATTTAATTCCATCCTACTGCTTTCAATATCGGCCTTTCGGTTAATGGTTTAAACTGAGGCTCACGAGATCCGTTTTCAGTTTCCTATTGGCCACAGATTTCATATAGGGAAGCACAAGGCACATCACTAAATTTAATTGCTCAACATGTTCAGCTAAGGTGACTGACTTTGTTTCATCTATTTAGACTGTGTGCTGTCCTGAGCACGGACTGGTTTTTACCATGCTTTTAAAAATTATTGAGTTTGGTTCTCCTAAGCACTCCATTAAAGTAATGACTTTGCCAATATAAAATTTGGTTTCTCTATCCTCACCAAGAGTAAAGAAGAAATATGAAATAATGGAAAGGAGGATGTTGAATTACACTATATTGCCAATACTGCTAATGGAGTGCAGTGAAATCTACACAATGAGTTGTATTTAGGTGTAATGATATGTTTATCTTCATGAGATTTGTCAAAGTAAGTTATATACCCTCAGGACAAACTGACTGCCAAATGCAGTGTCTTTCCCTGATTGTCCTACCTGACTGGGATCTCAAAAATCTTCTAAGAGGATCCTGATTGTTAGCAAGGCTTCTCTGCTTTTTTCCCCTCCCATAACGAGCACAGCCCTTCTCCAAAAAAAGCTGGTGCTGCTGTGCAGCTGGTAGACATCTGCAAAAGAAATGCATCGTCTTACCTCATCTGGTATTGCTCATGTTATCACCATAGGCACAGAGTCATTTATGTGTTACCTAATAGCTACCTTGTTAAGAGATGAAAGTTCCTTCTGTGAAGAAAGCTAATACCGTGCATCCAAGACATCGCCCTAATCCTATTTTGACGGCTTGATTAGCATTTATGCTAGCCTAAGATCTTTTCCCTACATGTGTAGATACAAACTGCCACATCTATTAATGTGAAATGCTGTATATAAGAGTCAATGCCCTGCAAAGGCATGAAGTGCCTGTCTACATTCTAACATTTAGTGTTCTGGAGATTATTTAATATTACGTTAATTTGGATTGCAGATTTACAGTACCAGAACAGCAGTGATAAAAACAGACTTCAAAAATCAAGGAAAGATTTATCAGACAAACCTTTGAAAATCATAACCTGTATTGAATGGGCAACAGCTGCATTGGTATCACTGGGCAATTCTCACAAGTGAATTTGGCCCCTATGTATGCTACCAGACTGGTTATGGCTAAGATTAAAATACTAATGTGGTGCCAAAAGATTTTACAGCTGAACTTTAACATCCCGAATGAGGCAACTACTCAGATGTGCCTGGGTAGTTGCCTCAAAACAATCTGGTCTGGTTCCAGGCCAGAGCCTAGATTCGGTCTTGGTGATAAAGCAGAGGATATATTCAGTTCAAGAACAATGATTCTGCCTCAACAGCAAGAATTTTTTAGGAACTTTTCTTTCTCACTGCATTTCAGCACCATCTTAAGACCATTATGCAAAAATAGAAACACTACTTTCCTCATAGTTTTGTCGTCTCTACAATGTTTCTAGAGAAATGTAAGGCTGAGATAACACAAAATCAGAGACTGAGATTCTATTACTACCCTTATTCTTCCATGCCTTAAATCTAGTTGCAACTGAAAATGTCGAGGAAACAGGAGGTAACCCTGAAAGGCAGGGGAAAATGCTGCATGTTGCCTTAAACTATGCCCTGGGCTGATTTTAAAATGGAATTCTTCCTTTTTCCGTTTGAGTGACTGTCTACCTGTGGGGTTTTTTTATGCAATCAGCATAATCCTATTTAGTCACCTTTCAGCTAGAGGAAAGTTTAAAGCGCAGTACTGCTTCAGTTGTTTCAGAGAACTTGACTTCAGAGGTGGCTGCAATTCTTTAGCTGGTGACACAACTGGACGGTTTGTGGGACAGCAGAGGACAAAGCCTCCTCATTACTGTCTAAGAGTAGGGTGTAAGTGATAGAAACGGAGGGGAACAGCGAAGACTCCTACTAGGAGTCTGAAGACCCTCTTTCTGGCTGGATGGAGGGGATTTTGAGTATGAAGCTTCTTAGCACTAAGTCTTCTAAGGGGAAAAATCCCCAGCAATTGGCAATCTTCTCAGGCTACAGTGCAGATGGGTCTTCTCCAAAATACAGAAAATATGCACCGTGTGCCAGTTATGAAACACCATGAAAACTGTTTGTAGGGCTATTATTGGTTCTTTAATGTTGTATTTCCTTTACACTACAATATTTTCAAATCTTTGTTTATTCTCTATGCTTTTACTTTCACCCTCTGATGAAGACAGATGTTTGCAGTTTATTTATAACTTGCACCTGCCTCCCCCCATTGCATTATTCTCTCTACTACGTCACCTACTTGTACAATTCTCTTCTGCAGAAATGGAAAGACTGGCAAGATTCATCTTCTGGAGCCTTGACCTGAAAGGAGCTACCTCTGCCCTCTTCCAAAAGGAGCAGGTACCACTCTTCTGGTAAGAAAGAGGAGGAGCAGTGGGTTGTAAAAGACCATTTTATGCTGTCTCTTGGATAACTTGCTTATAGTTGGGGGGTGGGGGAACCTTCATTAAGTTGCTGAGTTGAGTCCACTGGTCATTTATGCTTTAGATCCATTTCTGGGGGAATAAAAAAAATCTGTTTAGCTTGAGTCTAAATGTGAAATGGAGCTTCATGTTGATAGCGCAGTTTCTCATAACTTTCATATGTGCTTGAACATTCCTCTCAGGCATATTTATACTTTTTAAAATACAAACAGATTAAGGGATGGATTTTTCCAATTAAGATAATCATTTATTGCTTGCTACCAAACGTTAAGCCAGAGACACCCTAATATTTTAGTCTCTTCTATTTTAATTTTGCATATTCTGATTTTACACATGTATTACTCCACGT
Source organism: Burhinus bistriatus (assembly GCA_013397275.1). NCBI lineage: Eukaryota > Metazoa > Chordata > Aves > Charadriiformes > Burhinidae > Burhinus > Burhinus bistriatus. Next base: position 262,141 of record VYXH01004354.1, on the reverse strand, counting down.
AATACGATGGTGAATCTTCTAATTAACATTAATATAAAAAACAGCAGAACTAGAACAGCTGTTCTTTCAAAATAGCTAGGCATTTGTGATGGTTATGCTATTATTTAGAGGGTGATGGATGTTCTTTAAATGCCTTGGCTAATCGGAATGCTTCAAATTAAAACAAATACTAGTGATACCATGGGAAGAGTGAGAATGAACAGGCAATTCATCCTGATGGACTCTTTACCAGCCCCCTTATTTTCTATGATTCTGATCAGCTGAGAGTCTTTATCTCTTCTGAACTGAAACATCAGAGTTGACTGGATAGATTAAAAATATTAAAATAAGACATTTACTGCACACTGTTAAGTGTAATGATTTTATACAGGGAAGCATACACATTAAATTTCAAGTTTTAATTTCAAAGATGGAGGATTTCTTTGATTTCCAAAACTACATGGAAAGTAACCGCCAGATAACTTCTAGGAATGCCATTAGATTGTTGATGACGTTTCCATTGTGAGTCAGACTGACAGACTATCTTCATGGCGTTTCTTTCCCTGGATATTTTCATTAATAGGTTAACAGCAGCCACGTGCATATTTTCTTAGCACGGAACAATTACCTATTTGCACAGATGTGGCAATCAAAATCCCAGAGCAGGACAAATGCTGAGATCAACCTTGGAGTTTGTTCCAGGTATGGAGATAAAACATATAGATTTTTAATGCCAAGATTCTGAAATCCTGCATTGTAATTTTCTCTCAAATTCTGATGATGTCATCTTCATTTTTGTGGTTTATGACATCACCAGAAGAGCCTTAATAGTTAGTTTTGTAAGCTGCATTGCCTAAAGGAGGAAGGGGAGACACTAGTATCTTATTTTCTCTATGAAGGCTTCCTTACAAAATGATCTGTGACGGAAGGATAGTTTAAGGGACTATCTCTACTTGTATTGCCTATCTGTGAAGAAGAATATTGATTTGAGGTGCATTTTGCATAGTGTTGTTATCCATCATAATAAACAGCTATACAGCATAGAATAACACTTTGACCAGAGAGACTATTGAAGTGCATTATCTCAGTGTGCCACTAATGTATGCCTATATTCTGTCACCTACAAATAAGTAATAAGTCCACTTTGTGGTTTATAAATCTGGGTTTAATGGTTCCCCCAGCAAATCCCAAGTAATTCTTTGCAGACTGCCTCTCCTTAATGATGCTAGCATAAGGGGCATGTTGATGAAAATGACTTCTGTTGCTTTTCAATGATCAGCAACATACAACATCTGTCATTATAGCAACGGTTATTACTGTCCTGTTGCATCAGGTTTGAATCTTGGGATTTGACCTCAGTAGCAGTTTTAGATTGTAAAGTTTTCTTCTCAAAGACTGACTACAAAGCATAACTGTCTGTTATGTTATTTCTTTTTAGTTTGACAGCTGAAGTCCTCTCTTGACCCCACAGGATGCTTTAATGTCATAGAGAATTTCCAGTGCATCCTGTAATAATCCTGCCTCAAATACCAACCAGCGAACAGTTACGTCAGGAAAAGGGGAATGCTGGCTACAGAGAGGGTTATTTTGCAATCTTTCTATGATGGTCTGTGAAATGCCTGTCTAGTTAAAACTCTAGTTCATGTGTTCTCGTATTTGTGTAGTAGAGGCAGCATTAATTTGGTAGATACCATTGCTGCTGGTTTAGTCTGCTGCAAATCAAATGGTGCCCCTTGCTTCTCCTTTATTCTGCCCTGTTACTGAGTTGGAGAGGGGTTGGGAGGTTTCTTACATTGCTGACTTCCACGTGAGTACTTCCCTTTACTTACCCTGAGAATTAATACTACTATGTCATGGATTAAGGTATTGCTTAATGGGAATAAAGATATACTAGATATCTCTAACACAAACAACTACTCACTCACGGTATATAATAATTCATGCTATTTATTGTATGTAACAGCCTTTCTTCACGTATCTTTCTGTTCCAATTTTATGCAATGTCAGCTTTCGGGGAAAAGAGCTGTCTTAACTGATTTAATGTTCTGTACAAGACTACAGTTCAACACATACAAATACTACTGTTTTGTAAGTATTTTGCTGTTTTCCTGATTTATTTTTTTTTTGTAGAGAAGATGACTGAGATTTCATAGAAAAATCTCAGTCACAGTTTATAAAAATGGAGTTGCATCTTATAAGTTATTGAATGAGGAAGCTATAACACTATATAATGACCTGTGCGCTCCCACGGTCTCTTATTATGAATGCTATAAATGTAATTTTTACAAGGTAACTGTCTATCTAGATGTTCTTTGTAGTGAATGGGAAGAAACAGACACTTGTGTAAGGCCTCTGGGAACTAGAACTAATTCTACAAACTATTTCTGACAGTACTAATAACAGTTTGACAACTCAGGCTTTTCTCTGTAGGAAATGATTGGGCACTAATCTGGCTGAATGCAAAAGAGTTTATCTAACTGCTCAGGGTAGAGACTCAGAAATTCCCCAGTGCCAGAAATCCAGCTGGTGGAGCCGGTATAAAAAAAGACCACATCTCATGAGACCACGTTTTGTTATCCTTTGGGGTTACGTTTTATGGGGCAAGCTCATTGAGCAAGTTGATGGCAGAGAGGAGGGGAGACCCAAGGAGAAGCAGATGGCTTGCCACTGTGTTTATCCACATTTGTCAACCAGCAGTTGAAAGGATGGAGAAACAAGGTGGGAGTCTTGCAACATGTTCTAGTTTGATGGATGATAGAGATCCTGCCTCTCTCCTCTACAGCCACTAGTTGATTTAATCTGCTAAAGCTGTGTAATAATCAATGTAAACTCAGTGTATTCTTTATGATAAGAGGAAAAGTATCTAATATGTATCCAGAAATTGGTTTGCTATTTTCAGCATAAAGGATACTGATTCTTCTGAGGGTTTTTATCCCAAATATTCTTAGTCAGAGGCTGGCTTTCTACTCCAAAATGGTCTGAGCTGAGCATCTGTATGACCTGAAAAACTTTAAATTAACATTGGCATCTCCCTGGACGAGTGACCTTATGTTAAGGGAGGGGGAGGCATCCAGAATCCAAGAATGCAAGTCTGCAGGATAGTGGGGATTGGTGTGAACTGGGAGAGCAGGGAGGAGTGGAGTAATAGCACATGGCATGGTTGAGCAAGGTTGCTCTCTGCAGATAATCAATCCAATATGAGCCGTGGGCTAGGCAGACCAAAGGAGCAGAGAAGGCATGTTTTCAATCACAGTGCAATAAGTAATTTTGTTGTTTCTTTTAGAGGAGGATTTTTATAAAATGGAAAGGGGGAAGGGATTTCTCAAACAGAAAAGGATAAAATGAAAGAATATGATCTGGCCTGGAATGATCTTTTAGACCACTAACAGCAAAACACTGGAATGGATTTACTATATTAAAATATTGTTGAAATACTGATGTCAAATTTTATTTAAAGGGTATTGTTTCTTTATCTGAGCAAGCTATCTTCTGCCTAAATGGTTTCTACTTGGCAGTTTTCTGCTAATCAAGTCTCTGTGTCATTAGAAGTCCTTACGTGTTCACAACTACTCTAGGTATTTCGAATTTCATTTTAAAATAGCAGCTACAATTAGCCAACTAAGCGAAATTATTTTGCATGTTATGACAAAGGTCTACTTCAGTTGAAGTGCTTTTCTCTAATACTAATGAAATGAAAACACAGACAGTAGGCTACACCTGAATAAAACAAAATGGCTTAAATTTGATTTTTTTTTTTTTTTCTGAAGAACTCTCTCCCTTAAAGCACAGATCCCCTTGTTCACAGATCCCAAAGCAAGTAAGTACTGTGCTCAGGTGATGAGGGCTCTTAGCAGTTCCCCTAGTTTGGGCAGGTGCTGGAGGAGCACTATTAAGAGGGGATAATCTGAAAAAGACAGGCTTTCGTGATGGTAATGTAAATCTAGTTCAAAATTGTCTTGTCACCATTTTTCTGTACACCCAGTGCCGAATCCACATTATCCTTGGTACTGTGCCCAAGTGCCTGCCGCCCCTCAGATCCTGAGGGAAGAAGGGTTGCTGCTGTGGGTGTTGGTGTAGACAACAAGTTGAATGACAAGATATTCTGTATATACACACAAACAAATACATAATGCGTTAGAACAGCTTCGATGTCCCACCCGTGTGAGTGGGGGGGCGGCTGGAGGGTCAGTGTGGAGCCATGTGAAGGAAGGCCTGGCAGAAACGGGTCAAAATGTGGGTAATCTCCTTCCTTCAGAGCTGGGTCTCCATGGAGCATCTCTTCGCCCACAGTCCCCCGTCCCGTCCCCCCCCCCCTCCAATGCCAAAATGGTGCCTGTAAAAACTCCTGGCCCTGGGGCTCCTGCCAGGGGCGCTCCGTGGTTTCTGAGCGAGCCCTGGCCCCCTCCCGCAGAAATGGAAGCCGAGCCCACCCGAAGTGCAGGGGACTGACGAAGCGCTTTTTCCCCCTCCTTGCTCTCTTCGTTTCCCACCTGCCTTCCCGCAGGTACGCCTTCGGGCCGGCAAAACCGGCAAGGAAACCCCTTTCCGCAATTCCCACCCGCCGGTTCATTCGTTAATTTTATTTTTGGCAATAAACTAGCCCCGAAGGGGCTGCCGCCCTGCCCCGGGGCTGAAGGCGCCCGAGCCCCGGGCGGCTCCTCCGGGCACGGGGTCGGCTCCGCGATCCGCTCCGCGTTTCGCAGACGGCCGGGAGCGCCCCTCCGCGCCTCCAGTCCCCCTCTGCGCGGGCTGCGCTGTACTATTTGAGGCGGGCGCGGGTGGAAGAACACGGCGGTGCCAGCCGCCGCGCGAGGCCGGCGGCGCAGGGATCCGGGCCGCGGTGCTGAGGCCGCCTGTCAGTCAGCGCGGCGGCGCCGGGACGCGGCCGGGGTGCAGCCGGCAGAAGGCGGTGCGGGAGTACGCGCGGTAACGGAGCCGGAGCGCGGCCGGCAGCGGGGAGGAGCGGCGAAGGAAGACGCGGGGAAAAAAAAAGAAAGGAAAAAAAAATAGATCTACACACATAAAGGAAGCGGGCTGCTTTTCTTCCGAACTGCAGGAAAAGGCTATTTCACGAGCGGCTCTCTCTCCCCCAGCCGGCTGCGATGCTGCTAGCCACCGTGCTGCCCTGGACGTTGTTTTTGCTTGGAGCCGCAGGTACGCGC